>JAQFZC010002162.1:0-24509 GCA_034695205.1 Dicyrtoma fusca | reverse complement strand
GGCGACAGTCTCAGTCTCCTAATAAATAAATTTTTTTCACAATCTCCGTCTATGCAATAATAATCAAATGTACGTAGTGTAGTTCAGATTGAAACGCTTTCGAAAATGACTGTATGTATCTCTCTCGATTTTAATATTTAGGAGACAGTGGGAGTACTTAGTATAAACTATGTTTATGTTTACAAGTTTACACATGAAATCATTTCAATTGCCATGGATGCATTGCCAATTGCCACAGCCCCCAGTCTGTACATACGTATCTATAATCGAAGTAGCGACATTCATTTTAAAAATTCAAAATTCATAAAATATCCCCATTTGGCACCTCAATGCTATTTCAAACTCACTCAGGGCAAGAAGCACTAAGAAGGCAGAAAACTAAATTGCTCGAATGACAGACAGACTCCCTCAAATGAAACTAAGGCATTTAAATGACAGGATATTACCTCCACGAGTTCCAAGGGAAAAAATTCATAGGAAAATAATAACGAAATAACATTGTATACATAAATTAGGCAGTTTAATTTTAATACATGGCAGACTTATGTATGTATAGCTAAGATTGTAAGACATTAGGAGTAGCATGCATTGGTACTTGTATGTTGAAAAAAAAAGAAGTTCCCAAGAATCTGAAAAGGGATTTGACATTTGCTTACTTTATTTTGCATTGCTGGCTCCAGAATTTTAAGTAGCGTGGAAATCATCTACATAAAACTGTAAATCTTTTTATAGGTTTTGGTGTTTCAATAATGCTAGACACTAGATTCACACTAGGATTCATAGATTACAATCAATCTGCGGAAAACTCAAACTACTGCTATAGTGGTATCACAACTGGCAAAATAAGAGCCAACACTGATTCACCAGCATACATGCGTAGTACATACTAAATCTCTCTAAAGCATGACTCATGTATGAATGACTGTCCTATTCAATAATAAGGAACGACTTACGCCTTGCAAACGATTCAATTGGCCGTGAAAGGAGTCATTTTCAAACAAGGTCAAAACATGAATTCACATATTTAAAATGCCTACTCTTTCAAATCAGGTAAAATGCTATAGACACGCTTTGAAAAGTATAAAAACACAACGGTGCACTTTTTTAACCTAGGTATTCCCAACTGGGAAACCATGGAAAAAATCCCTTAGAAAAGTTCCTTTTTCTAGAAATTGACTTTTTCAAAACGACCGAAACTAGAAATAACATTTTCAAAAGCAGTCAAAACCAGAAACTAAGACTTTCAAAGAGGTCAAAATTAGAAATTAACACTTTCAAAAGGTTCAAAACAAAAAATGAACATTTTCAAAAAGGTGCAAAACAAGAAATTAACATTTCCAAAACGTCAAAACAATAAATTAAAACTTCAAAAAGATGTAAAACTAGAAATAGTACCCTTTCGAAAAGGTTAAACAAGGAAAAACGATTTAGGTACAAACATTTTGAAAAGTTGCAAAACATAACGTTTCATTTTATCAAAAAAGGTAAAACGTAGTATTAACCTTTGTAAGTAGTAAGACAGACACCATCACCATCATTATTTCCAAAGCATCGTATACATATGTAATTATAGTATGCCTACGCAGAAACATTGGATCAACAGCAACTAACAAGTAACACAACAATACCGTATCTATGTACAAATGCAGACTGTCAAAACTCGAATCTAATCACACATTTTTAACAGATCACAACAACATTCTTTTCAGTCACAATCCACATCCACGTGATTTTTGAAGCTACATAAACACGACACATAACGCAAAAGCTAGTTCAGAGTCTTATTACCCATGTTTACCGATTACTGACTACTGAGAGCCCCCTCATAGGAATACATTCTCTGTAGATACAAAATATTATCCATGGACTATCAGTATCATTGCAAAAAGCAGACCTTAGGTAATTTGTAAGCACAAGCACTACCTTTTTATTACTGTTTTAGTTTTAACAAACTCATACAGATACAGATGGAAGCAGGTTGCAGCAAACGTGAGCATAGCCTGACAGTGGAAATGAATGTGCAAAGGGAAATCAAACGTCACCCTTGAACAAATAATGACCTCAGATCTTCCACAATGACCCTTGCAGCAGAGCCTACAGCCTCATTTCTGTCACGGCACTCCATCCAATGATTGTTATTTATTTCGGAGCATGTGAGACACTGGATTGTCAAAACCCATCTACCTTCCTACACTTAATTTATAACACAAGGCACTGTCAAATTTCATATGGGGACGAATTACGGATACAAAACGCAGCACAGTGTGCAAACTTATTCGTAATGTGTAATACACGCCTACCAGATATTATGGAGGGAAATCATGAGAAAAAATAAAATGATTTGTTGAGCACATAATATTGAGAGTAATTTAATTCATGATTTCACAGAATCAGTATCTCATAGATATATAGATGCACAGTACAATCAACGAGACAGTAGTATAGTTATAGTTTGTCCTTCGGTTCTGGTTCTGGTTCTGTCCCTGATCTGACAATACAAAAATACAACAGTGGCATCCATGGTTTAATCATTCACGTCATTTGATTTAGTCATTTAGAAAGACAACTGACTCTCGAAGCATAAATGCAGCTTGCAAAGAAAAAAACAAAAACATTATTTATGATACAAATATGTAAAAAATGTATAAAATTATTTTAAATTAAAATATCTGGCACCAACAAACTAGTGAGATGGGTAGCGATTACAATCCTATACATTCCCAGAGAGACAGTACGAAAATTATGGCTCCAGGTAGCCGGGCAACAAGAATTCCAAACTAACATAAATAGAATAGAATGACACGGTTTTTGGAAATAGCACAGAAGCAAAGCAGTATGATTGGAGCAATAATAGAAATACCTAAGTGTATAGCTTAAGGCTTAAGGACCCTTGCAAATACGACGGAGATGAATCCGGGGTCAAATAACATGTCATTTACATGGTCAAAAAAACAAGAATTTAGGATTTCCAAAACAGGGAAAACATAACATTAATATATTGAAAAGATGTAAAACATAACCAAACCGTGACACTAACGTTTCCAAAGGATGTAAAACATGATATATTACACTCTTCCAAAATGGCAAAACGTCATATTACCTTTTATAAAAGGTGGGAAACACGTGTTACACTTTTTCAAAAAAGTCGAAACTTGATAACATAATTTTGAAAAGCTGTAAAACTTGATAATAGACATTTTTCAAAAAGACAAAACATTATATGTATTAACATTTCTAAAAGGTGGAAAATGGATAATAAACGTTTTTCAAAAAGGCAAAACAATATGTTAGCATTTCTAAAAGGTGGGAAATGGATACTAAACGTTTTTCAAAAAGACATTCAAAACAACATGTTAACATTTCTAAAAGGTGGGAAACCTGATAAGTAGTACCTTTTTCAAAAATTTCAAAACGCCAGAGTCCAGCGTTTCCACAAAGATGAGAGAAAACGTCAATAAACATGACTCGTGGACATTTTCAAAAGACCATTTTCTATGACGTCAAATTTGCAGGGGACCAGACCACCAGACCAGTACCAGTACCAGTAGTACCTAATATGTATAGAGTATAGATATACCTACCTAGGTATTTATGAAGGCACCTACTTTACCACCCATCCCGTCATGTATGTACATACCTACATGTGAATGGGAAATTGAGAAAGATAAATAGATGTGTGTGTGATTTTGTGTTTTGTGAGTGTGACTGGCTCCATGGATCGATACGAGACTAATCACATATTCCCTCACATTATGCGCTGTCGAGATCACATATGTATAATTTCAGGATTTACAGCTTTTCTCCTTCCTACTAATTATTCAAATATTCCCTTGCTTTCAAATGAGGACACATTTTAAACCAGCCAACAAAATACCTACACACATTCATAGACGTACGTACTTCCACTTATATTTATTTTGCAATTTATACATGCATATCTTTATGAATGTTGCTGTTAGTTTTCAAACAATTTCCCTACACATACAACAGCTACTTCGGATAGGAATACCATGTGCGGATATTCTACACGATTATAAAATTGGCTGGCCACCTAAAATCCACAAACCACACGTACGGCCGGCCCGGCCATGGCCAGATAGATACAGAGATACCCGGGTACATTTACTAGCCTAGCCTCCCTCCTCTGGCACAACTGTATGTGCTCGTAGAAGAAGAGAGCTCAAGCAAAGCAATTTTAATTCTGTTTAATAATTCCGAGTCCAACTCCAAATCTGTATCTCCATCCCGTTCCAAAGTCGGCTGAGCGAGTTGAGAGAGAAAAGTGGATGTCAAATTATGTAAAATATGGCCAGATTAATAAGCAGAGCAGTATACTTCTCTGTCCCTACTTTTACAGTTTATACCATTAGGTAGGTACCAGTGACATATTTTTGAGCTATAAGGTACCTACATGTATTGTGGATGAAGAGGCATTTTGTGGGGGTACTAAATAGCTATTTTTGAAAAAGTGTAAATACTAGTATGATTAGGTGCTTTAGTAAATGTATGTGTACACCAAGGCAAGTAGAATATATAGGTATTCTACTTGCCTTGGTGTACATCTCACTTTTACTAATTTTTAAAGGTGTAATAGGTAAATAATGCACTTTTAGAATTCCAAACAGCAATACAATCTAGTTTTGTACCTGTTTGAAAGTGTTGAACTCTGGTTTTGACATTTTTGAAATTGCTGAATTCTAGTTTTGACCTTTTGGAAAGTGCTGAATTCTACTTATGACCTTTTGGAAAGTGCTGAATTCTAGTTTTCACCTTTCAGAAAATGTTAAATTCTAGTTTTGATCTTTCTGAAAGTGTTAAATTCTAGTTCTAATCGTTTAGAAAATGTTAATTTCCAAGTTTTAGTTTTTGTTTTCAAAATGTCCTCAGTTTTTTTTGGCGCAACGTCAAATGTTCAACACTTTATAGACTGGTTTACAACAAACTGTGAATATTAGTTGGTTACCTATACTTTTTTGAAAAAGGGTGTTTGAAAATTAAAAGCTGCAGGTTCGCAAATATACTGCAAAGACGGGTAGAAATAAAAAGTAGACTGTAGCCATTATTGGGACTTATGCATATTAAAAGGACGCATTAAAGGAATGCCGGAATTGAGGCACAATGCTTCTCCACCGACGACACAGGTATATGCAGTATGTAGTAGGGAGGTACATACCTAGATACGTACGACGTATGTATAACGACTTAAAGGCAGCCTTTGTTCTTGTTGTTCCTCTTTCCTCATGATCATGATGGAAAGGAGCTGCTTTATTATTATTATGCTTATTATTGCTTTATTATTTATTCGTTATTTGGGGAAATACAAAATTTCCAAAATATATAATATAGGCACATTTTATCCTACTTGAAATGAAACTTGAAAATATTATTCGTGAATGTCCCTATTATTACGACTTAGATGCTAATGCTACAGCAACTTTATTATGACGTGCGTCATCCTCAAAAGCTCGTAAAGGCCGCATTTAAAAGCTCCAATTCTTCTAATAAGTTTACAGGTAGTATAGGCTGTACTATGAATTACCATTTAAATACATTTACCTAGCAACACTAGCTTAACGGAACCGATGCAATGTAAAAACTAAAAACGTCAAAATAAGTTTTACATACCTGATTTGTGTGTCCAGCATTTGTTGTATCAGCAACATGAAACAAAAAAACAAAGAAAAAAACACATTTAGACCAAATTACAAACTAATCGAACGAATAAGGTTTTTATCATTATTTACAGGTACCTAATTAGAATTGGAACGAGGCGTTATTATATTATTATATTTATTTTTTCTACTGTTTTTAATTATTGCATTGCGCAGTGTATTGGCCCAGTTTCATTTGAAATTCAGGGACGATCAAGTTAAATCAAACTTGATTCCAACTCACACCAACATTTTTTTCTGACAAAGTCAAGCAAAGTTTACCAAAGTTGAGCTCTAACTAGTAAGAGAGTGGAACCTACAAACCTCTGGCATAAAATCCCACGATACAAACCCACAAACCTATACCACTCATAAAAACTGTAAAATGTAAGCTAAAAGGAGCTGGAAATGGTAAAGATATAAAAATTTGCAACGTTGAATCCAATTACTGCCAAAAGTGTCAAAGCCAAATTCCTTTACCAGAATTTAATTTTAAAATCTGTGACTCTATCCCTATTGAGAACAGAAATAAACATAGCAATTACAACTAGAGAACATTATTTAATTTTATTTCTAGAGCCAACACACTAAACAAACATTTATATAATCAATACTATCAGTTCGGCTGGAGTCACTAGAGGTGACAGTGGAAAATATCCAGATTTGACGATGACAAGTAGTGCAAAATTTTGCTGATTACTTTTAATGCCAGCTTTAGCAGACACACGAGTAATTAGTATAATTTCCATGAATCCGTAATTTTATCCACAGATCCCAGATACAGACACACACAGTTCCCAAAGTTGGACATATTACAACCAGTTTTTAAATCCGTGGTTGGTTTGGATAGCTGGAGAGCTTTTACTTCTAGTTTTTGTTCACATGGTAGATTCATATAGACAAGAGGGAACTCGACCAAACCAATACGCGATATGCATTAACTCAATTTGAGCATAATGACAAAAACAGTCAAAACCGGAAAATCCAATTAAGTTATAGCTCATGTGAGCTTCAACGCCATGTCGGAAGTAGTAGCAAATGAAGGTACATACCTGCATGTACATAGCCTTGTGGGAATCAAGTTAAAAATGAGAAGAAATTGAAAAAGGCTATTGCACCGAAGAACTAAAACTGGAATCAACCATCGGCTACACACTAACACGTGTGTGTAACAAGTGTATACGAGAGAGAATTTACGATTGCAATATGCTAATACTCAAATACCTATACTGACAGTATAAGGCTATAGATACCTTTTTTGTACCTATATACTGTGCACTGATTAGCTATGGCAGTACTACGTATTTTACATAAGTACCTATGTATATATGCTATGGATACAAAAAATCCTCCAGCACCCAGAGCCCAGAAGAGAGAAGACCCGACGAGTTCATAATAAATTCACATACTAGACTAGTACTGGAAAAATTAATCATCTTAATTACAGTCGTACGCTTTAGTAGCATAAAAATTTTCATACTTGATTTAATTAGAATTTTTTAGCTTGAAAAATTTCCTGGTGGTTTTTTTTTCTCCCGTTTGGTCGTCAAGTCAGAGCTTCTTTCACCTTTTGCTGGCTTATACCTCGTCGCGTAAATACGATTAGGCTTTAGGGGACTCGAAAATATGACGTTGGAGGATTTGGGTGATCAAATAAGCCATTTCAAAAAGTTAAAAAACATGATTTGACACTTTTTCAAAAAAACCAAATATGTGACAATAACGTTTCTAAAAGTTAAAAACATGATTTACACTTTTTCAAAAAGACAAAATACGTGAGAAAAACGTTTCAAAAAGTTAAAAAACATGACTTAACACTTTTTCAAAAACACAAAAATGTAAAAAGAACGTTTCAAAAAGTTAAAAACATAGATTTACACTTTTTAAAGTAGCCAAATATATGAAAATAACGTTTCGAAAAGTTTTAAACACGATTTGACACTTTTTCAAAAAGACAAAATATGTGAAAATAACGTTTCAAAAAGTTAAAAAATATGATTTGACACGTTTTTGAAAAGACAAAAATGTAAAAATAACGTTTCAAGAGAATATAAAACCTGAGATACAGACATTTTCAAAACGGAATTACTATTCTGTCATATTTGCAAGGACCCTTATTAGAAGATGACCGCATACTCTTTAATTCAAGATGCACGTAGGTGGGAATACCATAGCCATAGTTATGTACCTAGGTATATACGTGCCCGAAAATATTAGCAACGGTTGCAGAACTAGGTATGTAAGTACATAGTATGTATGTAAGTAGGTTGGTAGGTATGTATGTATTAGTAAACATTATTCATATATTTTCACGGGCTCCTATTTGCATACATAATCCGAATCGACTATCTGTATGACCATCCGTGCCTGTGTTTTACCATAAAATCCCACTAGCTCCATTTCCACTCTTTCAAATTAGCCCTCAAACTGTCTGCAAATTAAAACTTGCACAGGGAAACAAGAAATAATAAGGAAAGGACCTCACCTCCTAGCATTTAATTATATACCTATTTAATACGTAATTTACGATTTAGATTAAAAATTAGGCAGAGAGAGAGAGGGAGATTAAGCTGCTAAAATAGTAAACTAGCTTAGGTATTTAAATAAACTGTAGGATTGCATAATACGCTGTGAGATATGTATGAAGTGAGCCTCTCGCATACAAAACGTGTAGGGAGGTACCTTACATACATTAAGCCTTTGGCCTTTGGGCTCGGCTTCCGCTGAAACTGCTAATAAACAAACCTGCAGCATCAGCATCAGAATCATAGTAAACAAAAATCTGTGTAGGTAGGTAATTGTATAATCTTGTGCACTTTGCAAAAAATCATTTTTTTAAAGATTAAAATATTAGAAATTAAAATCTGCCCCACTTAAAAGAACTACGGGGTACTTGCAAAGAATCGCAAGGAATCGTGTTCTGAAAAGGGGTAACACATTTTAAGTTTTATAACTTTTCAAATGGTTACCATTAACTTTTCATTTTTTGAAAAAGTGTAAAATCCTAATTTACACCTTTTCAAATTGTTACTACCAAGCTTTTCATCTTTTGAAAAAGTTTAAAATCCTAATTTACAACTTTTCAAATTGTTACTACCAAGCTTTTCATCTTTTGAAAAAGTGTAAAATCCTAATTTATAACTTTTCAAATTGTTACTACCAAGCTTTTCATCTTTTAAAAAAGTGTAAAATCCTAATTTACAACTTTTCAAATTGTTACTACCAAGCTTTTCATCTTTTGAAAAAGTGTAAAATCTTAATTTACACAACTTTAAAAATGTTACTATAAAGTTTTGTTTTTTTAAAAAAGCGATTTCCGAAGTATTTAAACACATTGGAGACACCAGGTGATCAGTATTTTGTCAAAAACTCAGTTTTCGCAAACAGGAACTGATTTTGATGGAATATTTTTGCACACGGTTTCACCACTAATCACTGTCTTTCAGAAAAAGTTGTTCCACAAAATAGTTGTGAAAATAAAATTGTATTCAAGATTCAAAGCTAACCCCCTTTCAGTGGAACACAGGCTGCTATGATAATCATGTCAAGCACACAAAACCCACTACAAATACATAAGTTAATATAAAACAGTGAAATGCTTCTCCCACCGTTTACCTCCTTGTTTGTCTTCTATCTATCTATGTATTATGTATCTGTGAGCCGACAAGGAAGGCCGAAGATGCAGGAAATAAAGAAGGCACAATGAGGGGAGAAGTGGAAATAGAAATGAACTATGGTCCAACGTTTCTATTTTACAACTCCAGGATACAAGGGAATAATAAGTTGAAAGAGGAAATTCAGCGTAGATTTAGCAGTCAACACTTACACTACTACCTACTATACTATATAGCATTCCTGCCTATAGCTATGCTATGCTTATGTATTATATAATGATGTAGGGTCTGGCTGAAAGAGCGAGTGAGTGAGTGAGACAGAGATAGTAAAGTTTCACTCTAAAACTCCACACACTCTCGGCTTCAGTTTGAGTTGAGTTCTTGGAGGGGTCAAGTCTGTGCCTCGGTTGCTCGCTCGCTGGCTGGATGGATGCTCAGCCTTGGTTTTCCTCTCGGTGGATGAGAGACACACAGAATGGAGTGAGAGAGAGAGTGTGTATGTGTGTGTGAGAGAGAGAGAGAGAAAGCGAGAGGAGTAAAGTAAAGTTAGATATAAATTAGCATTGCTTTGCATCATGTAATCTTATTAATTTACATATTAATCAACGAATTCTGATTACAGCCCGTAGGTAATTTGCATTAATCCAATAATTGGACACTCCTCGTTAGAAATTAAAATTAAGGGCTTAATTTATTTACGCGTCCGTCCAAAAATTATACTCCAATCCAATATTACAACATAACAAGCAAAATAATCCTCTGATTCATTTTTCCTTCATACAGTATACATCCCTACATACGTATAGCATGACCATGGTATGCCCTCTCCCTATACATACCCTGCACAAAATGTGAGAACCTCAAAACTTTCCGTTTGGGATGAAATGGACGACCAACCAAGAAGCAATTTAAATATCTATCTATCCTCCCTTTACAGCGCTACTAAATGCTATAGAGGTGTGTGTAGTGGAGGTACTTTGGTAGTTTACTGTATTACTGTTTTATTTAGAAGCATACAGTCAGGAGCCTTTCAACTATGACGTCATAGAAATAAAGTTTTCGTTTGAAGAACAGAACGGATTCAAAAAGCGTAAATCCAATTTGGCATTCTTTGGTATGACCAATTGTTATGTTTACACTTTTTCGAAACGTGGTTTTTATAGCTATTTTCCCACCCAGCTCGAATACAGTAATATTTGGAAGGCTCCTAAGGTGTAACGTAGGTCTTCCAGCCTCCCTAGCCGAATATGTACGTCCCTTGAACTTGATTTTATCATTATGATAAGCCCATAGCCTTTTCATTTATAATTTCTTTGCCATTTCAATGTGGCAGTGTAATGACGGAGGGAACTGTACGGGCAAAAACTTTACTTTCTCCACCATGCAATTTACCATGTACAGACCACAACTGACAAAACTAGGTACACTGGGCATAGTTCCTCATACAACGATAAATAAATTCAACACACATAATGATTGCTAGACAAATTACGTCAAAATTTCCATTTACGTATCGACACCTAAAAATTAAAAGCGAGGACGCTAGAACGAGTGTAGAGAGAAAACACTGGGCACTGTGGAAGCAATGCTATGTACACACATGCACCTCAGTAAAACTGAAGCCCAAGCCACAAAGTACATAAATCGGAAAGGAACTCAAAATAGGAAAATACAGTAGCAGTATTAGCAGACAGATGTACTATTTGTGCATGCCGTATAAATACATTGCAGGTACATACACAGAGAGAAAGCCCCCACTAACTGTTCACACACAGTCACATATACATCAGAGAAACTCCAGCCCCCCACTGGAAATTCTTTCCAGAACGTCTGATTCAATTTGCATAAATATTTCTAATTGCCAACCCTATGCATATTTAATATTATGATGATGTGACTAATTCCTCCGGCTTTAAAATTATAATGGTAAATAATTCAAGATCCAAACCACAAATTAAAACAGAAGCAGAGGGATTCAGGGGCTTATAGACAGAAAGAGAGAGAGAGAGAGAGAGGATCCTCTCCGTAGAAAACTTACACAGAGAGAGAAAGAAAAAAAACTTTTTGTTTCACAGTTGTAACTCTCGGGGAAAACGGGAGCAGGAAAGTTGTTCGTTCGTTCGTTCGTTCACTCAGTCCACACACAATTCCATGGCATCATCGCACACTGAATCTTCTATTTTACTTTTCAATATTGTTTTAATTAATTTCCACAATTCAAGACATGCTTTAAGCAGCTCCACAGCCACCACAATCACAATGCCAAAAATACATGAATATCTCTGTAGGTACGTAGGATACAGAATAGTACCTATTATAAAGACAGTTGAAGGAACTAAACACACTCTCAGACAGACTAAAGGTGAATAATACAATTAACTAATCTTCATAGATTTCTAAATTATTCCGGAGCTGACTCAAACATGTAGAAAACAAGTTGTACATTTCACACCAAGCAAAAGGCAAGAACGGCCGTCTTTGCTCTGCTAAAACCCACTCCCTTCCTCCGTACAAAAAAATTAATTTAATTTTTAAACCAATACTGAAACAATTAATTAAATAGTTATTTTTCTACATGGAATACATGCAGGCAGTAAGCTTTCCGCTTTTACTCATTCCGACACCGACAGCACACACAACTCGAGCACAAGACAACAACCTCTCTACCTTCCCTGTTTTCACACGAAACCAACCACCTGTGTTGGTTTTTTTTTGTTTTGCACGGCGGAATTATTATCCCAAGACAAAATGTAAATGCGGATTCAATAAAGGAATAGAAATATGTGATCACAATCCATAACCAGCCCATTTCAAATGGGTAATTAAGCTAATTAAATGTGATATTTGCAATTTCATTTGAATTCTATTTAACAAAAAAGGAGACAGACTACCTTCCCTACCTACCTTCCTATATAGCCCTTAAGCACAATCAAGGTTCATAGTGTTACTATCTATACTATACTAGGCTATAACTATACCAAGGGACCTAGCAAATATGACGTTGATGGATTTGGGGTGAAATGAGGCGTTGCCAAAAAAGGTGTTAAACCAATTACATAGGTACGTAATTTATGTGTTTAAAAAAAGGCAAAACGAAGTAGTAATATTTTGAAAAGTCGTAAAACGCGGTATTAGACTTTTTCAAAAAGGCTAAACATGATTAAACCAATTTGAAAAGTTGCAGAATCTGATACCACACTTTTTTAAACAAGTCAAAACATGATACACCCATTTTTAAAAGTTGTAAAATGTGCTACCACACTTTTTCAAACAAGTAAAAATGTGATAAACCCATTTTGAAAAGGTGTAAAACATGAAATTACACTTTTTCAAAAAAGGCTCAACGTGATAAACCCATTTTGAAAAGTTGCAAAAGATGACATTACGCTTTTTCAAAAAAGGCTGCACCTGATAAACCCATTTTGCAAAGGTGTAAAACATGAAATTACATTTTTTCAAAAAAGGGTAAACGAAATATGTAACAACATTTTGAAAAGTTGCAAAATATGAAATTAGACTTTTTCCAAAAAAAGGCAGAATGTGATAATAACAAGTTGAAAAACTGATACAAAACCCTTTTTCAAACAAGGCAAAACGTGACACTATCCTTACTTAAAGGTGTAATGTCAAATCCCTTGTGTTTCCGACCATCCAGTCACATCTGCCTAGCCCCCAACGTTCCCCATACTCCATACAAAACAGACGAGATTACTACTCACTAGTCCGTACTACCTGGCTAAGGTACCTACCTACCTACCTCCGTATGTAGAATTCCGAATTGGTAATCTCGACAAAATAATATCATTAATCTTGTAGGGATGACATTGAACTCTGGATTTCAAAATCGGAACATGGAGCATAGAGCATAAAGCTGTAATTAATTATATTGACTTGCACATTATTTATGGATAGCAATTATCATTAAAGACTCATAAATTTTCCCATACTCATAGCAGTTCAAATTCAAATGCAATCTACTACATTACAAGCTCACCAGGCAGTTGGAAGGGGAAGTTTACCAGTTTGCATTTGCACTGTGTGCAATGCAATGCAATGCAATGTGTGTACACTCCCGAGAGTGTGGGATTTAATAAAAAAAAATTACCAATTTTATAATATTTTCACCGCTCTTTTGTATTCTAAACAGTGGATTTTGACCGGAGGTATTTTACCCAACTAATGTCTCTCCTCCAGTCATCATTTTTCCTTTGCCTAACGCTCCGTCCTTTTAAAATCTAAAATCCAATGGAATTTGAAATCTGATGCCGTATAGCCACGTCCATATTATTCTAAATATTCTATAAGAAAATAAAATACCAATAGCTATACATTATTGGCGGTGTGTGTCTGTCTGTACTGTGCACACATTAGTAATTTGTCCACTAAATATTCAAAGTAGAGACCACTCAAAGTATAACTTTCTAGTCACATACCGGGCTGGACTGGGCCATATCGTTTTGAATTGATTTAAAACTACACGCATTCAATAAAATCCTTCATGCTTCGCACACCATACTCTATTTTTTGTGTGTGTCTGTTGTTATTTTTTTGTCGTCAATTACTTTACTTATTACTTGTTTAAACCTGTTTGTCCAACTCCCAATTTTTCATGTGATAAAATGATAATTACAATTATTAAAATTGATGTAAAAGCGTACGCCTTATCTCATATGGTCATCGGACAAATCTCTCATAAAGAAAACCACTATCAATACTAATCCACTCGGCCCGTGGACATCTTATTGCAGGGGAAAGATTAATGAGATTTTTCTGATTAAAGTGAGTCGACGCCTTCGATACCTCATCATCACAAGGGCTGTCAGAGAACTGTAGCTCAAGAAAGAATAACAAGCTCATAGTAAGCTTACCAATCCTCTCATTACTCATTACCAATGCATTTACAAAGTGTAACGGACTAATTGACCAATTGATTATTTTGGAATCAATCACAACCAGAAAAAAAATTAATATAAAAATGAAAATTTGTGATTTAATACCTCAAAATACCATTAAATATTTAAGCAGTTTGGATTTTTGGATAATTCTGTCAACATGCACAACAGTACAGCTCAGAGCTAGAGTTAGTGCGGGGATTTAGAAGCTAAAACATTGACGTAGCTAGTAGCTACTTCCAAGTCACATGTCCAACTGTTACACAAAATACTCGGTCCTCAAAGTACTGATCTACGCCGTATAAAATTATGACTCACGAATTGCCACGGAAAATACAGGAGAAACAATTCTGATGAGAGTGGCACATGTTTCAATCCATTAAAATTTGCCATGAAGAGGCAGCAGGCAGACCTGTGGCAGACAAGGAGCCTCGGTAATGATATGCTACGACGGGTAGAACTATAACTCTAATCGTAACAGTGCAGTAATGTTCTGGAATTGGAATAATGGAATGATGAGGGAACTGTCAAATATGACGGCATCGAATTTCGGGTCGAGAATTCTTTTCAAAATAGTCAAATACATATGTAGAAGCTGTAGGATGATAACGTTTCAAATTCAAAAAATGCAAAACTAAATTTAACCTATTTAGATGGAAGACACCATGGGAATAAAGCACTACAAAAGTGTTTATATTCTTAAAATTAAGATTTTTGAAAACGCCAGAACTACATAACTACATATTTCCACTTTCAACAAAGGCAAAACTAGAAATCTAAACATTTTAAAAAATGTCAAAACAAGAAATCAACGTTTTCAAGTGTCAAAACAAGAAATCAACATTTTCAAAAACATTCAAAACTAGAAACGAACACGTTCAAAAATGTCAGAACTAGAAACGAACACTTTCAAAAATGTCAGAACTAGAAACGAACACTTTCAAAAATGTCAGAACTAGAAACGAACACTTTCAAAAAGGTCAAAACTAGAAAACAGCATTTTCAAAAACATTCAAAACTAGAAACGAACACTTTAAAAAATGTCAGAACTAGTGCCTAACACTTTTGAAACGGCCAAAACCAGAAATTAACCATTTCAAAAAGGCCAAAACTAAAAATCAACATTTTAAAAAACATGAGAAACTTTTAATTACCGTTTCGAAAAGGTTACTTTTTTGAAGTTTTTGAAGCAGTGTAACACACGGTAGGGACTAAATTTTGAAGTTTTGACTCGATTTTCGAAAAAATCGGTTTTCTACAACATCACACTAGAAAGCCCCTCGTGGTCTCTAAAAAGTCACGCCGGCGAGCAACACACACACATGAAAATAATAGCAAAAGATGTATGAAAATAGCGAAGCTCACGAAGGCACACACACACACACGGTACGGACACGGATTAGTTTATAATAATAAGGACAAGACGGAGAACCGCCCTTTACGACGCCGCTGACTGGTGCCCGCCGTCGATTGAGGGCGGAATGGCTCACTTTAACTACTCTCTCCAACTTACCCTAAAGTCTGCCTATTTCCCAAAATACTTAAGCAGTATATATTATGCAGTCTACCTACACACTCTCAGACTTTTACCTACACTATAATTCCATATTCCATTTCCATACTGGCTGGCATTATTCTGCAGTCTGAAGCACTAAAAAGCTCAAATTTAAATGAGCAGAGCAGCAGACCCGCCAAGGCTCCTTGCCCGCAGTATAGAACTGTAAAATTATTAACACGAAAAGGTCAATTAAATAGACCATAGATAATATTATAGCAGTGGGTATCAGGTTGGATCGTCATAATCTGGGTAGGTTTGAGGCCTTATATCAAAAAAATGGCTTCCATATCAGATCAACAACGTAGCTATGCATTTTACAAACAACTAATTATACGGCGGGCCTCGTCTTAATCACCCTCGTAAAATAGCTTTTGATTTCTTTTTAAAATCAATTTTAATAATTCTGAATTCTGATGCACTATGTATGTACCTATTGTACATACATACTAGTAAGTGCCTAGAACGCCGGTCTGAATCTGAATACTAATTATTATTACAAACCAATATTAACCTTTTCGAAACGGTACTATTTCAAGTTTTACATCTTTTTGAAAGTGTTAATTTCTTGTTTTGACCTTTTTTAAAGTGTTAATTTATTGTTTTGCATCCTTTTGAAACTTTAAGGTTAATTTCTTGTTTTGCATCTTTTTGAAAATGTCCATTTCTCGTTTTTACACCTCTGAAAGGGTTAATTTCTAGTTCTGATCGTTTTAAAAACGTCAATTTCTAGAAAAAGGCCTCTTTTCTAAGACATTCTTTCCATGGTTTCCCAGTTGGGAATAGGTTAATTTTGTTTTTATAGAAAACTGCTATTTACATTCGTTGAAGTATAGGGTACTTGGAAGGCTGGGACTTGGTGTGGCATGCTTAGAGAAATATTTGAAAAACGATTAGAAAATCTAATCCAATTAATTCAAGTGACTGTAGACACCTACATCACATCCCTATCCCATCCCATGCCATGGCTGCCATGCCCCAGTGACTCAAAACAAATAGCTACGGGTAGACTTCCAATAAATAAAACTCTACCTGTCCAATTCATCTGATATTATAATAATGAAAGATGACTGTAATTACATGATGACCGACCAGCGGCCGAGGACCGTGGCTATACACTAGTCCACGTAGTAACAATAATTATTCTCAAATATGATTTAGACTGTCATGTGATGATAATGGAAAAGGGAATTACCTATTTATTGAGCTGAATATTAATTTATCTGTAGCATGCTTTATGCACTCTTTACTTTGTATACTTTGTATTATTAAATTATACATTATAGGGAGACACATAAAGTAGCCATACACGTCCAAACTATGAAACTACCCACAACAATAGCCTGTCATCGCACCATTTAATTTAGCAGTAGTGGTATCACAAGTAGGTACCTACGACTTTTAGTAGCAGGTTTTACGTGCTCAAAAATTGGTGAAAATGTCTCAGACTATTCTTGTAGATAATAATAATGCTAATCACATAAGTGCAAGTGTATTAGTCATGCTTATATAGCAGCACTCGATTAATTGAAATTAAAATCCAGGGCTGTGCGCGGTGGGCTGTATCATACTGAAAAAGGCAAAAGGTAAATAATAACAGTTTAAATAGGTAGTTGCAAAAGGCGATATTACGCTTTTTCAAAAAAGGCAAAACGAGAAAATAACATTTTGAAAAGGTGTAAAGGATGATATATCACCTTGTCAAAACACTCAAAACATCAAATTTACGTTTCTAAAAGGTGTAAAACAGGATGTATCACTTTTTCAAAACGAGCAAAACGTCATATTAACGTTTCTAAAGGGTGTAAAACATGATGTATCACCTTTTCAAAACACTCAAAACATCAAACTAACGTTTTTAAAAGGTGTAAAACATGCCTTGTGCACATTTTCAAAACACAATTTCTACAAAAATACCCACCCAGTCGTATCAGACGGACATATCATTACAAGGATGGCGGACTTAAAGACCACGTATAAAGTATCCATCCATCTATCCCTTTAATTTTAATTTTCCTAAAATATATGTATACCTACCTACATACCTACTTGATGCAAGTACTGTAATCCACGGTATCGTATACATGTAACGTATTTCCCCCTGAATTAAAGTTGCAACAATAATGGGACGAGAGGAACCCTGAATTAGCTGAGCACATAAAAATTCCCTCAGAATTCCGAATGTAGAAAATATTATAAGAAGAGAGAGAGAGAGAGAGAGAGAGAGAGAGAGAGAGAGAGAGACGACGAGGGAGCGGACGGACGAATGAAACTCGTCAATAAAATAGATTATGTCAACATGGCTAACTATTTATAGCCGATTTCCCCGTTCCAATTTAATAATGATTTATTTTATGAGGCTAAATTATAGGCTATCCAATGAATTATGCTTGAACACACGACGAGACGAGAATGAATGACGCAGCCACACCACCACCATCACCAGTAACAGCAACATCAGAGCATCAGAGAATCACTAGCCACTATATGTAGCTTTGTCCCAAACAATATTATTATACGCTACATACATACACAGTATTTAGCTGGCACATACTTATAGATTACGTATACCTACTCAAAATGTTCTATGCATTGTAATTTTGTAATCTACAGACAAAACCAGGGCTTTTGGGGGCATTCCAATTATGACGTCAACACAAAGAAATGGACGTGGTCTTTTTAAAACATAAAAAACCACTACTTGCACATTTTAAAAGACTAATTTGCTGCTTAACACTTTTTCAAAATGCCACAATCATTACTTTGGTACTGTTTCAAAAACTATGCTACTTGACTGTTTAACACCTTTTCAAAAAGTTAAAACCACTAATGGCACTTTTGAAAAGACTAACTTATTGTATTACACCTTTTAAAAATGCTACAACCATTACTATGGTACTGTTTCGAAAACTACGCTACTTTATAGCTTAACCCTTTTTCAAAAATTTAAAACCACTAGGTACTTGCACTTTTGAAAAGACTAACTTATTGTTTTACACCTTTTCAAATTGCTACAATCATTACTTAGGTATATACTCTTTCGAAAACTACGCTACTTAATAGTTTAACCCCTTTTCAAAAAGTTAAAAATCATTTTTTGTTTCCACAGTTTTAAAAAACATATTCGAATTTACTGTTTTACGCATTGTCAAAATGTTCGCCTGATTAAATCCCCTTCTTTTAAAACAGCTTTCTAACCCAATAATTTCCAAATT
Source organism: Dicyrtoma fusca (assembly GCA_034695205.1). Lineage (NCBI taxonomy): Eukaryota > Metazoa > Arthropoda > Collembola > Symphypleona > Dicyrtomidae > Dicyrtoma > Dicyrtoma fusca. Next base: position 5,582 of record JAQFZC010002162.1, on the reverse strand, counting down.
GTACGATGACGTAAAAATTGCAAGGCTCCTACTGGCTCTGGATCTGGAGCCCGAGCGAGTCCCACAAAGACAGACGGGCTTAGCAAAGATATATGGACATGGATATGGGTAAAATTAACTTGGAAGTAGCATACATTACACAATTGACACACTACAGTACTACAGTTCCTTTAGTAGCTCATATACATAATCAGTATCAGAATCAGATATGAACAAAAGCTTATTACTATTACATGTAGCTGAATACACAGCCGTATAGCACAGAATATACATATAACTAATAATAATGTAGTAACTCAAGCACTCAAGCACACAAGTATCCTATAATAATGGGACCACTGCCTTTTAATAAAATGGAAAAAAAAAATTATGAAATACTTACAAGTACGTTTTACGTCCTTATAAAACTTTGAACATGCTTTTATTTTCATTCATTTAACATAATAATATAATTCACTTCACTTCATCTAATCTGTCTTTAACCTCATTGGATTCGGAATCTGAAGGAATTACACACTATAGCATTATGCACACCCAAGAATAAGACTCAACCACACATAATAGTTATAATAATAGGATCCACCGATGGTGGTATACTATAGCCAGTTCACTAGTCACAAGTCACAAACAGACATCTTCAGAGCATTCAATCAAGACAATTAAAATTACTTTTGTAAGATTAAGATTAAGACTGTAATAATAGGCCTTCCTCTTTGAGTCTATAAAGTGCCCACTCGTGTATCTGTTTAGTGTTTAATTCCATATTTATTGTATAACATGAGATTATTTGATACATCAACACTAACAGGAAGAAAATGTGCATCGTCTATCGTCGTTTCTTCTATCTGTACAAAGATCAGCCAAGTTCCTACAAGAACTCCTTGAGATCATGAATTTAAAAGATGCATTTACAGTACAGCATTTATTCCTTGTGTATAATTTAGTATGTCAACCAAAATCTCAAGAGGTACGACAGATCAGACAGATGATCGAGCTCACTGCATCTTTCGTGTGGGTTGGCGTGGTCACAACTATAAAGTTGCTCCTGATTTAATAATCCTTCAAGTCATTTATGCACCCACTAAATTATATTATGAACAACTTAATGTCAATAATTTTTAATGATACTTTCTTCTCAATAGGATTATTTCATTACATACACTCGTCCCTCACAACTGGGAAATTAATTCACAAAGGAACATGGACACGTATCCTATATACAATATATACAGAGAGCCTTTTATGGCTTTCACAGGGCATATAGACGAATAACGAATACACTCGAGTCTCATTACATATTAAATTGGCTCACTAGTCAGAACATACATATAACAAGCCTCGATCTATATCCATGTAATTATTATTGGTCCACCAAGTCCATGTAGGAAGTGACTGACTGGTGGCTATGATCTCTGTAATTATATTATCCACAGTTGACACATAATTTTTAAATTCAAACTGAACAAACAAAACTATAATAAAGTTAATAAATACACAACTAAGCACCCCTAATAAACTGTAACCCATTTGTTCCAATCAAATAATAATAGTTAATTGGATAATAGTCTCTCTCGTAAGCTGTACCAAATGCCAAAATGCATTACTTTACTGCTCCCTGGGCAAGGCTAAATCATTAGGTATAGTAATACATAGCTATATAGTATAGCTAGTCAAAATTCAAAATGCCAAGATGGCCTACCTACTCACTCTAACTTTACTGTAATGTGTAAGCTGCACCTTTCGATCTGGATAATAACAATTGTCATTAGTCATTATGCTACACATTAACTGTCAATTTAAGAATTTTAGGCTATTAATCAGCTTTCAATCAAATCATGTTGGCTCAGTACTCAGTCTACAAAGTATCGGCTAGAGCTGCTTGGTAAGAAGATTAGAAATTATCTAATCTATTCATAATTTATAAATTTTTATTAGCGATAAATACATGCTTTCAATTTTTCCCATTAAAACGGTAACAGTTCTGGGGAATATGCTGATAGGTCTACAAAGACTCGCAAGAACCACAGAGCGTCGGTGAAGAAGCATTGTGGCAAGCTAATCCAGTGACTTCCTCCACAATTGCATCTTCGCCCACGATTTGAATTGCATCAAAGATGAAAAATTCTTTTACACACTTAGACACTGGCTGACTGGGTGCAGGTAGATAGAGCCTACCTACCTGCCAACATGCATCACAACCACAGCCCAGTGCAGTGTCCACACATTCTAATAAATATTAAGAGTTTGTAATTTAACTCATAAAAATAATATTGTGATAAATTGAGCGATTAGATCTGAGAGCAAAAGCTACATACACCCAAGCAAATAAGGCTTTAGGGGGCTCTAAGGGATAGAAAGAATGTTACCTTACAATAATATTTGTACTTTGTAGAGCAATTCTCTCTCTCTCGGTTATGTCCATGAAAATGAAAATTATAAAATCCAATTAAGGTCATTATTTTTTTACGCTAATATTTATGCAGGAATGCTTGATTAATTTCCTTTAGGATAAAATATGACAGATGCAAAATATTATGCAAATTTCACATTATACTAGGCATTTATTAATAGGACTGTGTATACGTAATCGTACTGATAAAGGGCTTTTGCCTTTTATTTTACTTAAAAGCTACAAGCTTGCTTATATAAATGCTTACAATTAGATATACCTAATGTATAGTATACCTATAGTGTGCAGTGCAGTGTGTGCAGTTCAGTAGTGTCGGCAAGTGGCAAGGAAAATCAAGAAGAATTACTAATCACTAATGGACAGAAAAATCTACAACTATCAGCTCACTCCCATGCAACTTTAACTTTAGCTTTACGTCAGCTTTAGTGCAGAATTACTCTTCATTACATCCCCATTATTCCTGGGATACATTTTGTATAGCTGGCTATATAGCTAATATAAATAGGTGTATGTATATTAGAGCAGGTGTGCAAAATAAATTTATTAATATTAATTTATTTCAAGCATGAAACCAACAGCCAACAACCAACCAGCCAACCGACCAGCGAACAATCCAGCAAAGGAAGGCAAGGGTAAAAAAATGATAATATAAAAATTCTTGGGAAAAAACTTGATATTCCAATCCAATTTTGATGGCTGTACAATAATAATGCAAAGCATGTATCCATCGCATCGTATGGGTAGACACATACCATTCAGTAGCAGTAGTAGTTGAGTTGGCTGTCCTTTGATGTTGATTACATATTATCTTTCTGTATTAATAATTACTTCTTTTATCTTTGTTCAGATTCAAATAGTATCTCTACTACTATTCCTATTTACCTGACAAAGAAGGGTATCAAACATCACGTCCAGCTTCCCTTCTCAAATATATTTATTATGTATAATAATTATGCTCGAACATCAACATAGAAACTAATGCTGCATCGGATTAGGTATTTTTCAATAAATAATCCAATGGCCCGTGAACCAAGAGAGAGAGACGAGTAACGATAAGGATTCGACAAGAATGAAAAATAGCATCTTAGTTACCTCTCTTTCTCACTCAACTGATACTGATACGGAGGGAGGGTCAGCTATTGCTCTCTGTAATATATTTTGATTGAATGTTTTTACGCATTCTACACGGTAAACAGACGGGAACGATGGGGATGGTGATCAAACTATCAAACAAGTAGTAGCAGAAGCTTGAAGCTTAAACCCTATAAACTATAATGTGACTACATATTATTTGGACGAAAACTCTTCATTCTAGTCTCATCTGCATCAACATCTTCTGCTCTAATCAAACTAGTGATTAATCCAACAAATCATCAGCTCATTGTATAATTTTCTGTGATTATAAGATGCCAACCTAGCTCTTGTATATCATTATTATAATGTCCGTCCCTATCCCTATCCCTATACACAAAAGTCCAAGCAGTAAGAGATGAGATGAGATGTTGATGTTGTATGTGCAGGAAAGAGGAGATACGTCATCTAGTCTCATCTTGAGACAAGAAGAAGTCGAAGAAGAAAAAACGATCAACTTGTTTTTATCGCTCAGAAAATAAAATTTGAATTAGCATCATCGTATCTTTACGGATACTCTTTACAAACGATTAATACTCTCATGGGGAGGATAATAAACACCCAGGCACCACCTATTCAATTTGAAACCACTTTCTATCCGTCCAAAACTAAAACGACAGGATAGAACATAGAAGATACAGGGAAGTTTAAGGGAGCGTAGCTATACAAGTAAGAGCTTCTTAGGGAAGAAAAATGTTGGATTACATATCAAAGTATAATTTGCACCTTTCATCAGATACTGATAGCTGTATAAACACAGAGCTTGCCCAATCTCCAACTACCACTACAGATAATGATAATCACAGTAATGCGGACCAGCCAAATCCAAAGCGGACAGTACGCAATGCAATGCAATGGGATGTGCACCAGTTTTATAAATTATCGTCCTGGCTACTTACTTTTCATTGGATTTCCATCACATCGACAGACACCACAAAGAAGACCAGAACAGAGCATTGTTCAAATAAGATAAAGCAAACCATGTAGGTATGTAGTAATAGCAACAACTGTAATAGTAATCAGTAGATACCCAGTACCAGCACCAGAACCAAAACTAGAACCAGAACAACTAGTGTGCCAGTCCCAAGTGAGTGATGCTGGGAAGGAGCCTTACAAATATGACGTCATAGGATCATTTCAACTTTGAAAATAGGAAAATGTGTACAAAAATACACGCTACTAGCCTTGTCAAAACATTCCAAAATAGATTTAAGATTCTGGAAACAGCGTTACCATAACAATTGTATTTAAAAATTTCAAAAAAACATTTCTAGCTATTAAGACCAAAGACCCACTACCAAAAAAGTAGCCCCCACTCTATAGCCTACATCAGTCAACTATTATAATCCAAGCTTTATTACAGACAAATTCACGGTATTAATAAAAATAATCCACACCTTTAATACTGCATTACCCCAAAGCCCATGTAGTAAGTATTCTGAGAGGCAATTAACAGGTTTGTCCGGTTCTCTGGCTTTCTTCAACCCTCGACCGTACGTACTCTACGTACCATCATTACATGGTTATTAGCTCGATTCTTAATTTATTTCCGATGAAAAAACTTACCTAATTTAAATGAGCTGGGTATCTTATCATAATTAAAATTATTATTACAAAATGCCAAACGTAAGGACTACTGAAAATGCGTGACTGACTAGTGAGAAAGTCTACTCACTCACAACACAACCGACCTGAATAATGCCCAAGAAGACAAAAGTGTACACAATTATTTTAGAAACAACTTTACATTTTTTAAATTAGAAAAAATGAAGTATTACACAACCAGTGCAGTGAGCCACTCATCGTAAAAGTAAAGTAAAGTAAGCTTACACTTACAATTAACTAATGGCAATAGCTTTATAGACGTACCTACATGCATATTCACTACATGTATCGTAATTAGCGACAATGGCCGTCGTAAGGTAAGTAACAACTAGCCCCACCACAAAAATTTCCACAGACCGCAATAGGTGTACTAATAATCATAATAATTGCAAGTAGAATGCAAGTGAATAAAGTTCCAGTAGTTTACCTTCAACTT
>JAQFZC010002161.1:0-24512 GCA_034695205.1 Dicyrtoma fusca | reverse complement strand
AAATTAACATTTTCAAAAAGATGTCAAACAAGAAATTAACATTTTCAAAAAGATGTCAAACAAGAAATTAACATTTTCAAAAAGATGTCAAACAAGAAATTAACATTTTTATGAAGGTCAAAACAAGAAATTAACACTTTTAAAAAGATGTAAAACTAGATTTCGAAAAGGGTAACAGTTTTGGAACACATGGAAAGGACATTTTCGGAGCAAGGCTTAAGTATACATTTGAAAAATGTACAAAATTATGTAAATTTCCATTACTGGAAGCGAAATCTGCAGTACCTTATATTTGCAAGGCCCCTTATGGGATCTGGCGTGGGGTGTAGTACTGTATGTAGTACAATGGATATAGCTATGTGTATTCATCGTCTGCTACAGTTCCGCTTCAGACAAAAACAGACAGGGCGAAATGTGCGTACAATACCGAATTCGACACGATTGTCTACATTTGCATAGGAACTTTGCGGAAGGGGGAGGTTGATATATGTACACTCTACCAAAAACCATCTGGAGCGCATCATTTTGCGAAAAAGTGAAGCCATTTTTAATAGCTATAAACTCATCATATGATGAGGTCCACATTTTGCCCATGTTAATTCCCTATCTTATGAAGATACCCACCTGGAACCCATCTAGTTCGCATCATTATGATGCATTCTAACGCATCCAAATGATGCGATTATAACTATCATAAATGGCTTCACTTTTTTTATGATCGATTATGATGTGGTGATTTGGTAGAGTGTACTCACATAATCCATGGAGAGATATATGACTGAACAGGAAATAATGATACGTGATACGTGCTCAATGTGTGCTCTGATCCAGTCGTAGAGAGAGAGAAAGAGAGTTGTGAGTGAGCATCCACTTTCTCTGCACCTAATAAATATCTGATATCTCTATTATGGATGACTGGATGAATGAATGCCCTACCTCTCCCGTCGAGTAGCATTATTCCTTGGCCGTAGGGGCCTTCCAATACTATGTACTACGTCCTTCCAGTTTTAGGCGGAATGAAGCCTTTTGAATTAGAAAGTAGAGTCAAAAATGACCAAACAAAAAGTATTTTTAAACATCATAGTGTAGGCCTAGAAGTTGTGTGTAGAACATTTGCGTTTTTCACAATAGAAAAACAGGTATATGTGTAAGCACTTTCAATAGCAATCTAACAGGTTTTCTTTGACGTAATAACTGAAAAGCCCCAGTTACAGTGGTTAGTGCATATGCTTCTTCGTATAATGTATTAATCAATTGCATGGAGTCTATAGGCTCCTGCTTCCTTTCACTCCGAATCCGAACATGTGTGTTTGAGCCGCTGCTGCCGATCTCTGTCTGATTAATATGGTGCTTCACCCGAACACACACACACACATCATTTATATTTGCATCAATGGTCTTTTGAGACTCAGATATTACACACAATGAATCAATAATAATTATTATCACAAGACATAATACCTCGTCTCCTCAAATAAGCCTTGAATAAACGAATTTGAAATATTAATTCTCCGAATATTTTATACATGGGAATCTATAATGTACCAACCACCTTACCAACTTGTTGAAAGAGAGAGAGAGAGGTTGATGTATGTACCTATCCATATTATGTAGGTTTATTACATGTGTCAAGTCAAAATCTGTACATTTTTCTAAAAATGTTTCATAATAATGTTTTTTTTTAAATCTCCTTCCAGATGGATTAATTTTTTCACCTCTCATTGACTCTTGGAAGTACCAACTAAAATGTTGCCAACAAACGTCGTGTCGTTCATGAAAAAGGTAAGAGAATCAAAATTATTTTATTTTTGCTACCATTACTGTAGGAAGTTCAGGCTATTTGTGAATAATATGAAGGTGCATATTATACAACAATTATTGAAAATTTTTGAAAAACTTTATGTATACTTTATGTACAACTACCTATATACTTATGTACGTTTAAAAAAATTCGCCGGATCCAAGATATGGCTTCCTAAGAAATACATGTAGGTAAATAGCCTTGTATTTCCACTTCAAAAACATGGAAATGGAACATTTTACTCCTTTTTGAAGCAACTAAAATGTAAAATTGTGCACTTTTCAAAAACGTGTAAATAGAACATTTCCCATCTTTTTGAAACGAGTAAAATGTAAAATTGTGCACCTTTCAAAAACGTGTAAATAGAACATTTCCCATCTTTTTGAAACGAGTAAAATGTAAAATTGTGCACTTTTCAAAAACGTGTAAATAGAACATTTCCCATCTTTTTGAAACGAGTAAAATGTGAAATTAGGCACTTTTCCAAAACGTGTAAATAGAACATTTCCTATGTTTTTGAAGCTAGTAAATAGTAAAGATTACGCACTTTTAAAAAACTTGTAAATAGAACATTCGGTACCTTTTCAAAGGCATGTAGATATGTATGATATTTTACAACTTTTCAGTGTGTGAAAATAGGATACTTTGCAAGTTTACAAAAACGTACAGATATAAAATGGTACACTTTCAAACGTAGTAGTAAAACAGTTTGGACATAATTTGAACTTTTATTCGATTTTAAATATTTTTGTCGAAATTTCCGAATTATTTCGCAACCCACTCTGCTCTGATAAATTCTACTGGGGCTGCGTGCCTACACGCGTAAAGTATTTCTGGAGTTCTTCCTGCCAGGACTTAGTATTGTACGTAGTATGTAGTATTGAATGAATAGCTGGGTTGAAAGCAGTTAGGATTGTTTTGTATTCAAATTGGAATGGAAACTCGGGGGAAGTCAAAAGGAGCTACGCCCTGGTGAGAGGCGACCTTGTTTTTCTTTGTTGGAGAGAGAATGGTTGTTGAAAAGATAAGCTTGGAGAGATGATAATAAGTACTATCTACCTTATCTAGCATTAGCGTACATCTCGGGCATTTGTCAACTTTTCCTTTGTGCTTTCTGCATTGCAGAACGTTGCAATTTAATCCAATCAGAGTCTCTTTGAACTTCAGCCGCTCTCTCCATGTCTTGGTTCCCTGTGTAAAGAGAGTAGAATGAGCATAGTAATGAGCGTACGTATAATTATCCTTTCAAATTCTATGCCATCCAACATAGAGGCAGCTATGTGACTGTAGTCGAAGAAGCAAAGTGTGATGTATTTCCCAAGTTTTGAACAAGAAGAATTAAATACTAGCTCCAAGATACCCGGTCCTAGGTCAAAATTAAGAGCCACTCCCTTTTAAAACATACTGTTTTGAATTTTAAGACACAATCATTTGGTCGATTAAGAAGGAAAAATGGGTTAGTCACATTCAAATAAAAGTAAAAGCAGAATGGTGCATGAAGCCTATTTAACCCAGTCGGAACTGTGAAAATAGTGAAAGAATGATTTACAAAAGTGTTTAATTCTATAAATTAACTTTTTTTAAAATGATTCAAAGTAGAAATCAGCATTTTCAAAACATTCCGAACTGGTAAAACACTTTTAAAAAGGTCAAAGCTAGAAATTATCATTTTCAAAAGGGTCAAAACTAGAAATTATCAGATTCACAAAAGTCAAAACTAGAAATTATCATTTTCAAAAGGGTCAAAACTAGAAATTATCATTTTCACAAAAGTCAAAACTAGAAATTATCATTTTCAAAAAAGGTCAAAACTAGAAATTATCGTTTTAAAAAAGGTCAAAACTAGAAATTATCGTTTTAAAAAAGGTCAAAACTAAAAATTATCAGTTTCAGAAAGGAGTAAAACTAGATATTTTCCTATTTGAAACGAAACCTATTTTACCTTAATTAAATTAATTGTAAATAAGACATTTTGCACATTTTCAAGAGAGTGTAAACAGGATATATTTTGCTCCTTTTAAAAACGGGAAAGAATCTGTGGAATACCTTTAGAATAAAATTAAAAATATCCCCCCCCCCTGTACTGTAAAAGGTATGAGATAACAAATGGTGTAGTTTTATTTGAAGTTTGTTTTGTACCTGAATCCCTTTGCTTTGTAGAATGGTTGGGTATTGGCTACACACATTGTGTCCATTGAGCCTTGAAATAGTAGTTATGCCTTCAAAAATTCCCCCATTTCCCCTTGATCCTAGGATCCTGGTATGGAATGGGATGGGCTGGGCAGGTAGTGGAATTGGTGCGCTTAAAAGTCTAAAAAAAATCAGAAAGAATCCTTTGAAGAAAGCATTTTTGTTCTGAGTGAAGATACGGAATTCCCATTTTTAGTTTAAAAATTACTCTGTAACCCAACACCTTCCCTTTGTTCTTTTTCGATAATAATGCTCTATGATGTTGTCTCATGATGAGAACTCTCTTTGATCTCAGTCTGTTTGAGCCCTTTTCCCCCTCAGTACTAAATTACACTCTCGGTGCATGGAAAGGTACGCGAGGGTCCGTCTACAAAGGCAAGGGGAGAGAAAGCGACGAAGTGCTTTTCATTTGGGTGTAGGTATACTTACTAATTCATTAAAATATTACGTCAACCTATTTAAGCCGAACGACTTTCAAAACAAGATCCAGCAATACATTTAGAAAAGCAAGACCGGAAGTTATCACAGCAAAAGTTTTAAGTTTTTATAGATAGTATAGAATATAACTGAAATGAAAAATAATGGATCATCCACACTTTAAAAATACTAGTGTATACTACTAATTACTAATGTAGCCAGGAAATCACAGATGTTCTGCTCTATTTTTGCACTCTTGAACAAATTAAAAAGCAAGAGATTTTTCCTTGTGTGTAGGATGCCTATCCCAACGAGAAAAGTATTAATTTTTGGCTGAAAAGCTTTAGACCTGGAGTTAAAAAAAATCATACAATTACAAACTACGCCTGATTCTTCATACTTGAGAGGGTCTAGGAAAGACCGAGTTTTTGGTAGTTTTGGTACAGTACTTGAAAATTTCCATGGAAAACCTTCTTCATGCCATCAAGTTGGTGAGTTACTGCGCTTTCCCAAACAAAAATTTAATTATTAAACTGGAGCTCTTGTCATCCCAGAGGAAACATGACAAGAGCGGAAGGAGTGCCAGCGGATTGGGAATGAAAAAAAGATGACGAGGACCAGAGCAAATGACGAGAGGGAAGAAGCAAAAACAAGTCCAAATGACAATTACATTGAATCAGGGGTACCTACACAAAAATTACCTACAGGTAGATTGTAACTTGATTTCTAAGGATTAATGAAGATACACTATTTTGTGTCTCAAGTGAGTCTATCCGTGTCGGAAATGAGACGCGTAGAATTTCCCGTAGGTGTGCCAAGGTTTTAGAATTTCTATGTTTCAAGTATTTCAAGTATGCTCGGATTATCTCGCAATCAAACTGTATCATGATCATCTCTACGTACATGAATGCGAAGCCTCTCTCTCTCTCTCATATTGCCTCTTATTGTATCCGGAGACTGAAAGGCTAAAGAGACTGTGATAGTGTAAAGTGACATGGTGCACTTTAGCATTTAATTTATAAAACTTGCTTCCTGTCTACTTTCACTACTTTTCTCTCTAATAAGATCACACTCAGTTTTATTTCCGCTCTCCCTTCATTGGTTCACTTTGCTTTCCTCTCCTTCTTGTCTGGGTTGGTGTGGGACGCAGGGGCGTCGAAAGATATTTTTGTGGACAATGGAGGGCACACATTTTAAGCGGGTTCATTTTGACAAATACCTAGTTTAAAGTGGTAGCTAATTTGACTCGAAGTCATTTTGAAAATAAGTCAGTTCAAAAACTTGTTTCATAATCGATATTGTACCATACAAACAAGAAGGTGCATTGTGCTATTCCCTCCTACTTTCACCTACAATCGTACACTTGACTTTCACCAAGGTTTTGCTATAGAACACATCCATGTGTGTATGCATACATGCTGCTCCGTTCTAGAGTTGGAGAAAGTTGGCTTTCTCTTAATCTCACTCTTTCTTTACAGTTTTGTTTAAATCTAGCTATCCTGCATTTTTATCCTTTTACTTTTTTTTATACTTGCTGGAGTTTTAATGCTACATTATGTTCATCCATTTGAGTTCTCGTCAAGATTTTGACTCCACTGTCAGACTAGTGTCTACGTCTCCAACTTTAACTAGTTGTAGACATAGGTATACATATAGCTATACATACATATACTCACTACTGCTGAATTAAATCATCCGGGTTAAAAAATATTTTCCTTGCAGCAATGAGACTAAGAAAAACAATGAAATGAAAATAAAGCAGGATTTTATTCTATTTGAGCTGTAACTACGTGCTTCATTAAAACTTTGCATGTAAGATTGTAAAAGAAGTGGAAAAAAGTTTTGATGAAACTACACGCCAAAAATTGAGATGACGAAAGTCCGGAAGAAAGTCAAAGTTAAATAAAACAGAAGCCAGCAGAGCACGGGCTATGCACACTTGTTTGTGCTCTCAAACCCAATGATTACGCACGACATGGCCCACATGACATTCCCTGTAACTTTCATTTTCTGGAGCGAAATGTAGGAAAAATAATATTTATTTCCTCCCTACTTTCTCCAGAGTGCTTTCCTGTCTCCTTCGTCTGCTTTATGATGAACCCAAGTCCCTACCTCATGATCCGAGGGGAAGGATAGAAGTAGGAGTAAAAAAGATTATGCCATTTATGCATAATGATCTGCTTTAGAATGTCTCATAATGCAAAATAATATGATGAGAAAAATATGCTGATCGAAATATTTTGTGAAAAATTGCAATTTTTATGAGACGAACTAGCGACTCGCCAAGCCCCACCGCAGCAGTTGTCTCCAGTCCCCATTCCAAGACGTTTGCTTGACGCACGCATTCACATCAGCATCAGCCCTGGCAATGCAGAAATAGTTGCAGAGAACCATTGAAGAAGCAAAACGCCCCCTTTCAAAACTTCAGGGAATTACCCCCTATTAAAAATATTCGCATTTTTTTACACTGTCTTTGAAAAAGATCAAAACGCGTGTTGACAGTTGCTCTTTAGACTCATAAAATATTCCAAACATCTTTTTGATGTTAGTATGACTTACAAAAGGTTCCTTTTGCCTCCTCTGTACAAATATCTATTATATCTCACTGACTTGACTTTCACTTTCACTTTCACTCTGGCTCTCTTTTCGTTTGCGTTTTCACCCATTTTCTTCAGTGAACAGGGACTGTGAGAAAATGGAAATGGTTTTGAAAAGGCCTAAGCCGTCTTCCCAAGTACGGGGAAAAGTAACCAAATACGGGCTTGTACAGATAAGAAAAAGAAAAAGCCTTGCGTGATTCATCAAAACATATCTGAGCGTACTCAACAGCGTCCCGCATCACACTTCCTTATCCTTTCACATTCCATAAGGTTTCAATGAAGAAAGTCCAAAGGAACTCGGAACTCGGAAGCCGTACTCATATATCCCATCCTTCATATAGTTGCTGCAGAAAATATCGTGCATAGCCAATAATTCTAAAATGCGAAGCGGCATATAACAACCTTCCAGAGCATTGATCAATGCCCCAAAACTACATGACGACAGTAAAAGCAGTGAAAGTACATAACACAGATACATTTTAGACTTTCAAAACTTGTAATAATTATGCCGTTTTGAACTTTCTTGCAAAACAAAACCTGCTAAAAAGATTTCCAAGCTTTTCGGATACTAGTACAATGCGTCCTATTGGTTATGTAGTACACAGAACATAATGTGTAGATAATCCAAGCATGTATTAGTAGTCAATTGCCTCTTCAGTAGAACCGTCGTGGGTGCAGTACACAAAATGTAATCAAAATAAAGACACCTTGAAAAATAAAATGAAGGAATTGAGCGTGAAAAATAGAATGAATTCATTTCCATGTACTGAACAGAGAGTAGCCGTCTTGATTCTTGTATTTAGTGGATTCGTCAAGCATGTAGAAAATAGGAAACATCGGATTTGGGCAAATATTACATCAGGGGATCTAGGTTTGAAGAAAATCTTTCTTCCTAGGAAAATATTTTAGAATTACAAGTTTTAAAATAATCTAAACAATGATAGACTAGAAAGTGTACAACTTTTTATATTTTTTATATTATCTTGTTAAAGTAATTTACTATACACACTTGTAATATTCGAAAACTAATGTGTATATAAGTTTTTGAAAAAAATTGAAAGCGCGACCATTGCTTTGCATATCCTAAAAAGACTAAAAACAAGGTAAACATAAACAAGATAGTTGATAGTGAGATGTGGAATACGAGTTCTAGAACGTAATAGCTGGGAGAGTCCATGGAAAACTCTCAGCCGCTCGCTCAGTGTGATTATGATTGGCTAAAGTGTGTTTGTAAAGCCTTGGACTTAGGTTGAGGGGATGAGTCTGAAGAAGCTGCAAAATATCTCGTCCATGTCCCTAATACCGTTTTTGTGGCAAGAAAATTCCATTTCCATGAATTTGCATCAGTTCACTAGTTCAGATGTAATTTTAACTTTATACATTACTTCACCCACCCAAATCTCACACGGCTTCCTTCCTTCCCTGCCCAACCTTACAGCGAGGGACCCGCTCATCGTCCTAGTCAACCAATAATGTCCTTATACATATCGTCTATCGATCTCCACTATAGCAGACCATAGCCACCATCAATGAAGCGAGGGGCCTGGCAAATACCACCCCAAGCTACTTTCTTTCAGCGTGAGGGGAACCGCAAAACTTTGTTTGGGAATCTTTTATTTTTTAGTAGAGCTAAGGTTTTCAAAAAGGTGTCCAAATATGAAATTAACGTTTTCAAAAAGGTCTAAACAGGGAAACAACTTCTTTAAAAAACGAACAAATACGATATGAATTTTTTCAGAAACGTACAAATAGGAAAACCATTCTTCTAAAAAGTGCCTAATTATGATATTAACGTTTTCAAAAAGGTGTAAACAGGAAAAAAACTTTTCAAAAAAGTGACTAATATGATATTAGCGTTTGCAAAAACGTCTAAGCAGAAAACCACTGCTTCAAAAAAGTGTTTAAACTTCATAATAACGTCTAAAAAGGGTAAAATAAGAAATCAACCGTTTTAAAAATGTCGGTTTGAACAGTGTAATATGAATTAGCAGTGTGATGATGCGATTTTGGGGAGAACCTCAAGCCAAAACCAACATATCAGGAGCTTAGGGATGGCTTTCTTTGACTTCCCATAGCTGGGTTCCGTTGACTTTAGTTAAGCAAATCCAATGTTATCCCATCCTGTGCAATCAACTCATGGAGAAAGCTACATACTTTCTCTCTTCACATCTCGAACGGATTGAGCGTGGGCATTTGTGAGGACGGAAAGAAGCCGACGCCGACACTATTTATAACTGAATAAGGAGAGCGCGACCATGAATACCGAATCCCACATTCTAAATCCGAGTACACCAACTTATATCTAAGTTCATTTAGTTTGAACCTTCCAAGACAAATTGTAGTAGAACTGAGCACACTTGTAATTACGGGAATAAATGGAAGCGCCAATGAGTTAATTTATTACCCTTTTGATAATGTGATCCCAGCTATCTGTCATTTCTTATCCGTAAAACAACTCGAGCTTAACAGTTCTCTCATTTTCTAAACTTTACATTGTGATGACTGCAACGCTATGAAACTTACAGCATGAGCGCTTAGAACGTTTTTGCATTTAAAAGTGCTAATTGCAAAGTTATGTGTCTACACGCTACAGAAATTGCAATGATGGTCAATACAGTCATGGTTTCAAAACTAACGTTAACACATAATACTCTTTATTTTTTCTTCAAGACGTATATTTTTACCTTGATCGTTTATTAAAGTAGCTACATACATTTTTGAAGGTAATCCGAGAAATCTGGGAGAGGATTTAAATGCCTTTCTCTGCTTAAATAAACTGCTATTAAGATCCACAGATAATAGTTTCGTGCCTATTTTTTTTATTACTTCCTATTTTTATCTGGGAGTACAGAGAAACTTAGAGAGAGATTGAGTAACACTTTATTTGGATCTGGATTTGAGTGCGTATTGTGCCGGTAGTAGTTGTTCAATTGAAATTGTAGCAGTTGTTCGTGCAGAAATTTTTAAATTTAATATATTACCCAAGCACTAGGGTGTATGAGATTACTATGAATAAATTTTCCTGTCCAACAGTCACATTATCAGACTGTCAGAGGAATAAATTCCGATTAAGTACAATGGGAGCTGGAACTCACTTTCTCCTCACTTTACCTCCCTTCCCCAACACAGCAGAGCCCCAGGAACTAAGCTCGCATGGGATACACAGGATGAAGGAAAGAAGCAAAATGGCGGGTCTTCAAGTTTCAACAAATGCAAAGTTACCTGTTTCCGCTATTAAACTGCTTACCTCCATGTTTTAAAAGATGCGAAATTTCAAAATAAGTTTTTTAAAGGGCACATGTCCACCTTTTGTGATTGATTTGTAATAGTTGGTAAAAAGTGGGAGCCGTGGAAACTTGTAAACCAAATAAACCAATGTTAATGCTGGGAATTTGTGTTCAACACACATTCCCATAGAGAAAACGTCATTTGGCGGCATCCCTTTCGAAGATGGGTGTTTGGTGGGTCTGTAAATGTAATCGTGACGCGGTTTTCGTTTTACACTACCGAAATTCTCAAAAGACTCACACTCCCATGTGTTCGCATTACAGCTAATCATTTTACTTTGTACCTTCTCAACTTTTGAATTGCATCCCATCACTGTCTAGCACATACATGGATATGTTATGAACGCACTATATAGTCAAATACGCTCATAAATTCCCCTTCACTTCAATATTTATCCCAACCATTTACATACACTTACTCCTTCTCACAGACACACAAACAAGGAGGCTGTAATTCATGATCATGATCCTGATCATGATCGTGAGCTTAGTTTCCCTGCATTACAAAGTAACATTTACATTTTTAACAGTGAGAAATCAGGAGATTGGGGAAAAATGTAGCCACGTGGAGTCTGTAGATAGACACATGATATTTGATGTGCTAAACGAATTCTTTGGTAAACTTCGATAAGGATACTCACTAGCATTTATCCAGTTCACTGCGTATCAGTGAGGCACATGCGTAACTAGAACCTGAAATAAAATACGTATTTTTTGAAAGTGCAAAATTTTGGGTAAAGATGTAAAATGTCCTATTAAAATTTTTGAAAAGGCTTCCTCCTCAAAAACTTAACGGTTAAGAATTTTTGGCAAGCCCATACTGCATGTTCCCAGATTTAAATAAAATAAGGCACATGACAGAATTGTGATTGTGATGTAAATTCGAGAATATCGAGAAGAAATGTGATAGCCATGAATGTAAAATGTAGTTTGTTCCAAGGACATGTGGAGGTCCACATCCCCATCTCCAACTACGATGGCGGTAGTGATCTAGGATCCTTAACATTACTAGCAGTCAGTTTAAATAGAAGGCAAGAAATCATGGGGTCATGTTAACTGTCTCCCATGCTAGAGTCAGTCCCAAAAAGACGTATGAACTTTCTTGTCCGAATCGACAAAAAAGAAAAGTGTTCAAAGTCTTAGAGTCCAGCCTACGTACTTCCCGTCAAAACTGGGTGGGAGACTAGCGGATAGTTGAATACGTCATGATTTACAATCTACAGATAAGCGCTGGGCTTTTGGACTGAAAGTGCGAGGGGAAAGTGAAAGTGCGAATTTCCGACTCAGGTTAAGTAGAGGACCAGAAATGGGAAAATAAAAAGAAAGGGGATGAGAAAGGGTATTGTAGAAACATGTTTGATCTAGTTCTAGTCTCTTAGATTATTGGATATGGGAATTGGATCGAGAGGGTGTCCACAAATTTCGTTTAGAGAGAGCTGGAAAGTGCCTCAAAAGGGATGCTGCTGGGGGATGAGGCATAAAATCGAAGTTTTTTGTAAATATAATGTATGGGCGTCCCCTAGTTAGCTTTCACTGTCGGCGCCGATTTGCGCTGCTGAGAAAAAAGAAACGTGTCTGTACGTGCTTTGATGACCTCACCACACTTGAATTCCCCACTGGCCTGCCCAACACTACTACCAACCACCCCCACGCACACCACTATGTATACCACTACCCTAGAAGTTCCTATCAGTCCATTTATCTATATTCTGTCCAATGTAGATACATAGATACCTAGAATTTTTTATCCTCACGTCTCCCTCTGGCATTCATGTTCGCCCAATTTTCATTGAATTTATTACTCTGACCATAGCATTACTTTTTTTTCGTATTCAAATTCAAATCCAGCAGTAAATCAATAATCAGCAGAGCTTACGGAATTTCATTCAAAACTACAGAACGACTTTGAATTCCCATGGAACTACTCTAATAAGCCCAGTTTTTTGAATAATTTGTGTACATGTTTGTTCAATTGGAATTTGAATGTTGAAATAAGTAGGATTTGACACATTCTCTTTCTCTCTTGCCTCTACAGATGGTCTCCAACACGGAAGGAGTAAATGCCAATCAATTTGGTGGGAGCCCTTCCAACTCATCTGGTGCAGGAGCCATCGGACGTCTCCGGCAAACATTGCAACAAGCCCAAGAAACTGTTTCGAACCGTCTTCAAGCCGCTAAACCACAAGCACCTGGACTTCAAAATCAACAGCAGTTTCAACAGCCTGAAACACCCACTCAGGATGTTCAACAAAATGTACTACCCGTTTCCGAAGAGAAGGAAAACACTGAGTCACCGTAAGCCTTTAGATATTTTTCAATTTACATTCTACCTTTGCTTTGCTTTAACCCACATTCACATGTTGTTGCTTTTTTATCTAAAATAAAATCATTTGCATGACTGACGTTTTTCATAGACTACGCTTGTAGGTACTGGAACAGTTTTGACAGCTTAGACTTGGTTCGAATAATCTTGGTTACAAAAGGTGTTTTAAAGACGCGAATCATTTCAAAACAGCTTGGGTCAATCTTTTTAAAAAAACAGGCGATTTGTTAAGAATTTCCGATAAAAGCTAAGCAACTGATGGGGTTTCTGACTGAGACCTTTGCACTGTATAACGCTTTCACCTACAGATGGATGTCCTACATGTTAGCGTAAAGAAACAAGATCAGCGAGCGAAAACATGCCGGTGGCGTGAGCTTAGAAGGAAAATTGAAGAAGAAAAAACAGTTTGTTTTGCAAATCCTTACTTAACTCCGTCTGCCTGCATGTTCTGATATTCCATTTCACTACTTTGTCATAAATAAATAAAGTATTCACTAATATTCTAATTTGTACAAAGTTTCGTGGATCACTTGTAGGTTTTTGTAGAGTGTAGACATTAACAACTTAGAAAGTTGGTTCCATTTCAGTACAAAACTTTCTCCTAAAATGCAGCGTACAGGGAAAACTTGGGGCGCTGGTGCCCCGTTGTATTGTATTGTAGTGCACTGTATGGCGCATTTAATAATTTAGGTAGGTGCCTATTTCGAATTCGAAATCAAAGTCCTACCCATCGTCAACGTAGATGCCGTCTTGCATGGATTTAAATGAAAAATGGAATACTTTCCACACTCCTCAATTTCTTCTCCACTAGCAATGTGGGGCAGAATTCAATAGTTTGGAATTTTGGAATGATTGAAAGTAAACGGAAAGGCGAGTGGTAGAAAATTAAACGGATTCACAGGTTGTATGTGACATTACATGAAATTCCATTCGTAAAATCCTCCAAAATTAGAAGGCAGTCTAGAAAAATCTATAATTTGTGTCATACCTTGCAGATGGGCACACTTGCTATTGTTCTGGCTCTTGGAAATGTGCCTGAAAATTTTAAGTATGGGTAATCCTCGACTTGATTAGTTTTCCGAGACCTATTTAATCATAGTATGACTATAGATATACCTATGAAGATGTATATACCTGTAAAGGACACATATCTATGCCAATAGCAGAGCTACTATTCCCATCCTCTTTCCAAATTCCAAATTCAAAAAGTTTGAAGGCGGAGCTCGATAATGTTTGCTTTGGTTTCGGTTCTTTGGGATGGGGACCGTGGAAAGAAAAAAGAAATAGTGGAGGAAACGAGGCAGTAAAGTTTAAGTTAGACACATGGGATTTTGACCTGATGCAGTTCAAGTTAGATTAAAAAATACGTTCCTCCTTCCCATCTCTCAGCTTAACACACACTACTCGCCTGACTTCTTTTCAAGAATTTCTCAGGACCAACTGTCTCATTCCCATCATCAACTAGTTTTAAGAACCAAGAAGACGGATTGTCTTGGAAAATACAACTGAATACAAACTCAATTAGAATGGACAGCTGGGTAGCTAGCTATTAGCAAGGTCGTCGATTGCCAGCACTAGTAATTCCTCATTTCGTCTGTATATAGTATACATGCTTTTTTTTCAAAACGGCTCTTAAATTACGCCATTTTAAGTTTTCAAACCAGCAATAATTTTTAATTTCTATTTTCAAAATTGATAAATTACAAAAATGCGCATTGCAAAATTCATGATGATTGAAACCCAATAATTCCAAAACTTAGAAAAAAACATATAAAAGGTATTTTATGCTGCTGGAAGCCCACTTCGCAGATAGCAATAAGTATCACCTCGCATCGACTACAGTTTGGGACAAGGTCGTTCGTTGTTCATTGTAACTGTTGTGAGTGAGACGATGAAACTAATCGGATCGGGAATTTCTTTTATTTTGTCTGTTTGTACATGAAATCGTGAGGGATTTGATGGGAGGGATTAGATTTTCCCATTACTTGCTATTAATACACTGTCCCACACACGTCCGCCTGTCCTGTCGTACCCTCCCTCCTTTCTCCACTTTCTCTACTTTCTCTATACTCTCCTTCACTTTTCCATCTGATTCTTGAAATTTCTTCTATTAGTTCCCGTATACTTGTATTGTAACAACTAATATACTTTCTTCTCTGTTTCTGCTCCGAACTACATGTGCGGCAACCAGAGGTAGAAAGGAACTAAATAAATTCTCAGAAACATCAAATGAATCTATCTACAATACAAACTACGCCGTCTTCGGTACAAGTGAAAGTAATAGTACACAATTAGAATACATTTGTTCTTCCCACTTTATCTAAAAACATATTATACTGCGTATGGGTAGGCTAAATGAATGGGATTTCAAGAATTCTTTGCCTTTAATACGCTTGTATTTTGCTTTCAATTAGTACAGGGAAAGCGAGAAGCCACGCAAGTGAAAGTGTGAATGACATTCGTAGAACTAAATTAGTAGCTGCACAAGTTCCTTATTTCTTGTCATAACAGATTCCTAGCTACAGCCTACAGCTTTATAGAGTTTAACGCAATTGTATTCACATGCTGCATTGGACTTTCTCTTCAGAAAGTCGATTCTATTGTCGCATGATTTTATTTTCATGGGTCTGCTCTGTGCTCAAATAGTATAAGAATTCCATTGAAGAAATTCAGTCTATTCACAAAATCACATCAATGGACTTTATCTCAAAAAGAAAGTTTTATTTTCAACTTTTGAAAACACTTATTCGAAGCACGTTCTTTGTAGTCCACCCACATCCTAGTTTCCATTTCTACGGCATTTATCGAAAATCAAAGGATTTACAAGGCTCCCTTCGTCACTGTTCATGGTTATGTTCGTGGAGGTACACGTGAGATTGTAATTTTTAGAAAAATCTAAAGCATCCAATTTAAATCTTTTGAGAACTCTCCAAAAGCTCAAAAGGATGCCGTATTATCTGTATCCAAGCCAGTCAAGTCAAAATGATTATAAGAGCATTCGATTTTGTGAAGAGGCGTTTTCCGGGAATAATTTTGTGCAATTATAAAACGTACATTTATGGTTTAATCCTAGTGATTACCTATAATGCATGTATGTACGTACTTTGTCTTTAATCTACTCTTAGAATTTCAATGCAACAATAATCAAAGGCTGCTCACTTACGTCACAGTGACTGCTGTCAAACCCACGCAATAAAATCCGAATACAATTAGTAAAGCTCATTTACGTAAGTGAAGGTTTATTGCAGAATTTAACTTGGATATTCTCTAACGTATGAGTGGCGCTATGGAGTCGACTAATCGGAGATTTACTGTAGGTTACTACGATGTCTGTATTTGGAATTTTTTTTCTAGTCATGCGATAAGTGGGAATGTAAACCAACTGTTCATTGCTAATTCAGTAAGTAGCCCAAAGTGAAGTAGATTCTCTAAGAGAAAGTTCCAAGATGCCCACCTGACTGCTTTCTCCGAGAACTCGCGGTTCTAATCCTTAGCTCCATCCTTTCCTACACGTTTTTGGATAATGCTTAACAGAGCAGATGTTGGCAACGATTTAAAATGGTGATATAGCTGCCACATGATGGAACATGAAGATTCCGTCTGTCCGTCTGTTTCTAATTTTATCTATTCATCTTCCTAGTCAGTGGCTTTCACCAGGAGACCTCCATTTGAATATGTATACTTGTTACTGCTTGTATAGACAGCTATTGAAATCCCTGTACACGTTTCCATTGAAGGTTTACCTGGTCTGTAGGAAAGTGGAAAGCAATTAAAAAGTGGGACAGAGATCTCAAAGTTGAAATAGAAATGATATTTGGGATGGATGAAAAGGAGATGATACTAGAATGATGCCCCTTGTTTTCTCTTGAAAACTATTTTCAGTCATGTCGTGTTCATAGTTCATTGAAATGAGTTGATGATAGTGGGTATAAAGCTCAGCAGGTGCTTTCAAACTTCAATTTCATTTCTCTTTCAAATGAGCAAACAACGAGCCAAACGCCAGGGTTTTTAGTCTAGGTCCAGCCTAGTAGCGTATGCAGCTACTTGAGGCCCAATAGGCTATCAAGAATGCCCAAAATTGCTTTACATTTCCCACGGAAAAACAAAACTGAGCTTAGCCCTTTCAAAACAGTAATACATCTAGTTTCGCTTCTTTTTGAAATTGGTCATTTCTAGTTGTTACCTTTTATCGTTAGTTACTATTTCCGACCTTTTTGAAAATGATAATTACTAGTTTTTACCTTTTTGAAAATGATAATTACTAGTTTTTACCTTTTTAAAATGTTACTTACTATTTTCGACCTTTTTTGAAAATGCTAGTTACTAGTTTATGATCATTTTGAAAAGGTTAACTTGTAGAATAAACACTTTTTCAAAGCATTTTTAGAATGATTGCAGGTCTCCCAGTTCCGACTAGGTTAAAACCTGAAGCAGTAGTTTACATTAAGAGTACAAATGAATATTTTTGAATCCGATATATATATTTAAGTATAAACAGAATTGGTTTTAGAAATGGTCTTTTTTTTTAAAAATATGATTTAAAAAAGTTATTTTAAACGGAATTTTTGAACCAGGCTGATTTTTAGCATAGTTTGTTTTACAAATGATGATTTTTTCACTTTGCGTGCCTTGGCTTATGAATGACCATGGCCGTGCGTGGACGGAAATGTTTCTGGATACGCCACTAGTCTCGCTCTAACCAATTTTCCCAGTGTGTTGTAGTGCTTTAGCTCTGATCCAGTTCTATGACTCTAAAGTTTATCGTTTATCGTATTTGTAATCGTAATCAGAGTCGTAATCGTAGTTGAAAGTAGGGATGAAGTTTATGATTCATCATACTGATACGGTTTTGGCTCAAGCCTACTTAAACTTTTTGTTATGAGAGTGCATACATGTTGAGTCTGTGGGCAGTGGAATGCTTAGGGATTATGTGGAATTATTTATCGTCATAAAAAACAGACGAGACAGACAGAGAGCGCTGACGTTGACTTTTACTTTGAGACTTTGACGTTGACGTCTGAATGGGCTTTTAGTACACGGAACTGCCAACTGTGATCAAGTGTAGTAGGAATCATAAATGCGAAACTTTTACAACCAAGTAATCACCATTTCTATTAAATGGCTACCGATAAACCACAAACCACGACATGACATCCCTGCTCTCAACTAAAAAATCCACACTAAGTTTTACATTGAAATTGACGTTGTGGAAGGGCCACTCAGCAAGTCTGGATTCTATTTCAGGCTCTATTCATATTTCTACCACGGAGCGTGGCTCGAACATTATTACATTTATTTAGACTCCTTTCAATCAATCATCCAATTGCTACTCGTTCTAAAAACACTAAATCTCTTTTTAACACAGTGAACTTTCACCAGTTGCAACAGAGAATTTTTTAAGTGTTATGTTGCATGCTCAATGTCTATGCAATGTCAAATTATTAACAGTGTACATACACTGTTTCACTTTGGTTCTAAAAACATCTAAAGTAAAAGTGTTCCTTTATACAAATGTGAAAATGTATAATTTACAGGTTTTTGCCAGGCTTAAGATTTTCTGTCTACTTTAAGAAGATGGAGATGAAATATTTTCCTATTTAAAAAAAAATGTACACAATACATACGATTTCTTTATCTTAATAGATGCACAACTTATTATTGAAGCTAGTATAATTTAAAACACTTTCTTCAACTAGTGTCGGTTATTTTGCTTCTTCAGAGACGGTACACGTTGTTGTGATTTAGTGCAGGAGAAAGTTGGACCAACTAAACCAATGCTCAACTTTCTCCACTATTTTATAACTTTGATAATTTGAAACTTTTAGAGCTGTTATTTTGCACAAATCGTATTGCCTTACCGCCTCCGTTAACATATCGTTTTATATCTCAGATATTTTAGCTTATTTGGTTTTAAACTGCTGCGGTGATTACACCCTATGTAATTTAAGAGAGTGATTGATTTGAAGTTTGGACTAAAGTTGTTTATTGAAATTAAGCATCTTCAAAGTTCCTGGAAAATCATAAAGTTAATGACGGATAGTCACTCTTTAATACACTACTTGCAACACATTACGAATTTCAGTCTTGCCTGTTCAACTAATTAATTGGGATAGTTGTTAATTAATTAAAGTCAAATCTACTGAAATATGTTTAAAAACGTACTGATATTTAAAATTACACCCAACGAAAATCAGAGATAATTTAACATCATAATTGTACATTACCTTTTCAGCATAAACTTAAAACCTGTCAAGGACGGATTCACTGGCTGTAATTCTAAAAGCCCATGCTAATTTTGTAGCTCGGCACTAAAATAGGTCAAATAAGTAAGAACGACTAGAAAGAAACTTTATGGAGAAAGTGTTCAAGTTTTTGTTGCTGGCTTTTTATACTAGCCAAGGACAAAGTATGAGCTGGGTGTGTGTGATTTAGCTGATGGATTTAATAGTGAGCTTTTCCAAATGATCCCATGTTGTGTGCTTACATATATACAGAAAGACAGAACCGAGAAGGATAAAATGTAATGATTCGATCGGATGGAATGGAGAGAGAATGTGGATGAAGTATTCACAGTTCATTTACTCCGGTGGTTCTTTTTGAATATTTCATTACAGACTTGAGAAGGAAGGAGAGGGAAAAAGAGAATATGGTCTAGATCCTGATTCTTCCTTTACAACGAATCCCTTGAGAGTCTACAAATATGTAGCTATACCCCTCTTCAAGTCATCTTATTTAAAATCCAATGAAATGTAATTCTTTAAAGTACGAGTTTAATACTTCATCTGACTGCATAGTGTGTAGTGAAAGCTAGTCTGTCTAATCATGGAAAGTACTGCAAGTAGTACACTGAGCTACATAGTAAATCGTGCTTTAAATCATATGGGACTCCCAATCAGATCTGTGGAAATATTGAAAGTAATACAATTTGTCGTGCTTCTGAAAAATATTCTATTCATTGCACACTCTCAGATATGTGTATATTCTTATGTGCGTTCCCACATATTCCCGCACATAGCCTAACTATTACACTCGTGTGCATTTTATTTACTTAACTTTCTTCTCTTCATAAATATCTTCGAGACCGGCACTCTGTAGGAAAAATACCAAATTTATTTTGAGTATTCTAGTCAATCTTATTTCAAACAATCTGCAATGCCCTCGGCAAGAAGATGCTCTGTACTGCACTATAATTTCTTAGTAATTTGGCCAACTTTTACTAGAATGTTTTCACTCCATATACTTTGTCCGGCATTTCTTCTCTGCCTTTTTTGAAGATTTTTTTCCCCCCATTTATCTAAATGTACAAGCGTAGTTTTGTTCTTCGCACGAAACTCTCACTATCGCTAATATATGCCTTGTGTTTGTGCCCTGATTAGACGCTCCAACTTGTAATAAATAGACAGGAATGTAGGATTTGGCTAGGTACGTTGAATTAGAATTGCTTTGATTTATTTTCAGTAGAGTGAATAAAAGCACATGTTCGTTCGTTTGTTCGTCGCTACATTCTAATTAATTCAATATTCGATTTGGCTAGTCAAGGCTGACTGTCGGCAATAGCAATTCAAAATATTAAAATATAATATTTAAAATAATAATAACAATATCCTTATCTATGTTATATGTTACTTCCATTGCGAATTTGCGACGGAATTTTTTCATAGCAGCATGTAGTTTGTGTTAGCTTTGAACTTCTTAATCAAACTATTTGATACACTTGCAATGTAAATCTTTACTTTGGGAATTCTTTGAAGCAGTAATACAATCAACAATCTTCCAAAACACTATCGTGGGTTGCAAGTGTCATATTTTTTGTAATGCTGCTGGCAGAGATGGAAGGTAGCGTAGTAACATACCTTTTATGAATGTGGAGGTGATGGAAATGTTTAGAGAATACACATAATTTTGGGGTTAATTTTTGAATATTTCGTGATTGCAGGAGACCAGGAAGTGCTGGGAGATGTCGTGTTTGTGTGAAAGCAATGAAACCAGATGAGTACTCCCGTGAATGCACCGAGTGCGGCTTAAAAGTTTGCGACGACTGTGCTTCCTATTCTAATAACGCCGAGGGAAACGAGGTAAGATCATGAAAGATTGCCTCTTGGCTATAACTCTAATCGTATCCTAATCGGCTGCTTTCTCCAACTTTTTTCATCTGGACTTTTCTCCGCATCTAATTGCGTTAAAATTACATTACAATCGGAACACACTCTACAAAAGCCGGTGAAATATGCAAAATAAATAGAGGGAAAGATAAAAAGAGTGTTCAAGTATTAAAAACTTTTAAGACTTTCTCCTGCTTTCTCTTGTACTGGCTGTATCTATAAAACATGAAGACTGGAATAATTTAATGTTTAGTTCTACCAACTTTTTCTAGTCGTAATTGAATGCAAAAATTATATTGATTGAAAACAATTTCAAGTATCAAACGACGTTAGACGTGACGGTCGGCTCTGCTCGACATGTATTCTGTACATTTCAGTTGTAAGGGGAAAGTGGCGCATGTTTCCCAATGTTCAACCGTAAGAAAAGAGTATAGAGCTTGTCAAACGAAAGTTTGTGATGTTAAAACCTATTCCCTTCCAAAACATGTAAATAAAGGATTTACGACCAGTTTAGAAACAATTGTAAACTAGTTTCGCCCTTTTTTCATAAAAATATGTGAATTGATGAGGTGCCTATGCGTCTTTTTTTATGTACATCACCTAGAACAATATCACTCCTTTTTCAAAAGCATAAAATTCAATTTTAATAATTCCAACAAAATAAAGCGAACACAAGTTTTACTATTTCCTAAAATTGTCTACAAACTCGTATATATCACCCCTTGTGCAAGAGACGCATAGAATTCGGGCTTTGAGCCATTGCGTTTCAAACAATACTTCGAAATTCCTTTGAAGCATTCAAAAATAAGGGTCATGTTGTGTCTTCAACAGTCACCCTATAGAGATAAGAATTTTGAGAATCTGGTTACAAGGCTATAAGTTGTGTGTCTCTTCTTGCTGGTCTCAGTGTTCCAGAGGACATGTCCAACTCACACCACGTCATCTCTTTCATTCCCATTCATTGTCAGTCTCCGTCAAACTCAAATCCTGTCTCCTTTCCCCTAAGGGGCTATCCATAAATTAGGCTGCAAAATAATGGAGCTTTTTATCACTGCGCTTTTAAACTTGTCTTCTATTACTATTGGAAGTTCACATTCGTATAAGATTCTCCCTTCGTCCTGGTTGTAAAAGTACCTAGTTTATTGACGTCCCCTAGAACCCTCACACAGTCTGCACTTTTGAATGTTGGAAGCCACATATATTCCTTGCTCCCAAGGGTTTACGTGCTTCGTAAGATAAGGTCACTTTATACATGGACTGGTTCACTGGGTAGTGTGAATAGGATCCCAAGCAGCGGCGTATCTCGGCAAACGTATAGGCTATATTTTTGAAAAAAATCTTCAAGTTTCTTTAAAAATTTTTTATCATTTCAAAATTATTGTTCTACAGATTTCTTCCTGACAAGTTTTTTTAACGATAGTTACTTTGAATAAAACGTTAACACATTAGTGCAGTCCATATACAATCTGCCGATGCCATGCCTGGACACGCTAATGACGTAGGTACATCTGATACGAACATCTCCAGCTCCGCATTATTTATGCAAGTTCAATATTTCACTGAAAATATAACTGTACGTTCGCCTATGCATTCGCTCACTAGTCCCTGTATTCGTATTTCCGGCACACTTCCCTACAGCTATTTTGCTTACTGATACAGCTTTGGAGAAAGTACCGATATAAACCGCACACATTGCATTGCCATTCCAACGGGGCAGGTACATGATGTGATGGTGTCTGTATGTATGCACTGGTCCCTTGATTTACTTGTCGCACGTAGTAGTCGGTCCTCGTGCAGTCGTGAAGGCCAAAGCAGTTGATGTCCGTTGAGAGATGAACAAATGCAAATTTCCTGTCCTCACCGCCTTCCATCCTCTCGTTTTGTTTGGGTCTCTTGGATATGTCAGAGTAGGGACTACCTCGCCCCAGTCCTTACGACCAACACAACAATCCTGACTGTAGAAGCAAACGATGGGATGCTTGGGGTGCTTCCGAAGTAAAATCTACTACTGACATTTAGTACGATTACATGTACGTAATGCAGTAGAAAATATCCTGTAAAAAAGATATTTAAACTTCATTGGGTTCGTGGGATAGAATTAGTTTTGTGTCTTAAAAGTATAAATCATTGATAGGACCAACTGAAAGGAAATGGTCTGAACTGAATGAAATTGAATTTTAAAAAAACTTATAAACTAACAATAATAAACAATTCCTATTTTTCATTAAATTTTTAGGCTGCATAATACATAGGCATATGGTCTTAAAATGTTGAAAGACACTAGATTTTGGTGGTATTCGAATGGTTGGAGTTGCGGCCTCTGCCGTTGCAATAATGGACATGTGACAGATCGAATTACTGTTGCTTTGTATTTTCAAAAACTTGGCAGTAGGTAGTTTATTTTGCTCCTTCAGAGGCACTTCAGACAGCAAATGGGAGATACAGAATGTAGTAGTAAATGAGCGGTGGTTTGAGTGAAATGGAAGTGGAAATGGAATTGTGTTGAAATGAAGTTAAAAGTCAAAGTAGAAACGTGAGTAAACAATATTGTGTGGTTGTTTACTTGGAAGGAACACTTGGTTGACGGTAAGCGCAATTTAGCTTGTTTCGATTTGTGGATCGCATCCTCAATTAGTCCCCGTCTGGATTATTACCGGAGAGGTATAGCACTTTCTTTAACATCTAACTGCCTACTAATCGTTACCCTAGCTACGGCTCTGCATATATACACACTGTAGTACTGATAGGTGTACATATGTAAATGGGGCCATGGTAACGTCAACAGGGGCTTAGCCTCTTCAAATTCCACGGTTGCTAAGTTTTGTTTATAGTGCACGCCGTGGTACAAGAAGCAAAGAAGCACCATGGCTCATGGCTTTGAGTGTGAAGCGGCTAGGGTTTACAGAAAATCTCAATCTCAAAGAACCGAATTTCGGTTCCGGTTCTTCGAAATTACTTGGAATCGAGTCTGGTTCCAGTCCTGGTTTTTACTGTAGCAAAACTCATACAAAGCTCTTTTGCAACTTTTATATTTTTCCGAATTCTAATTTTTCTGACATATTTTAATTGATTTTTGCCATTTAATAGCAAATTTTAATGACTTTGTCAATTAATTTAGGAAAAAATACTACTTGAATGTTATAAACTGGCACAATTAATTTAAAAAACTAAAAATTGCATTGTAAAATCCGAAAAAGGTATTTTTATAGTTATAAGGACATAGTTTTTGCTCTATTTTGACTACAATTTTGAGTTTTCAACCACTTTTTTGAAGAATCTAAATCTCGGTTCTTTGATGCCTTTGGAACCGATTTTCGGTTCCGGTTCTTTTCTCCTGGTAACTTGAGTCCCGGTTCCGGTTCGGGTCCGGTTTTGTAAACCCTAGAAGCGGCACATGTCCGGTTTCCACAGTTTTCCAGTAATGTAGAACATAAATCCAGTTACTGTAGAACGTTCGCACTTCTGAAGGTGTAAATGGGAAATTTTGCTTCTTTCTCCAGTTTATTATTCCAGGATTGTACCACGAAGCCGTGCCCATGGAATGAGACCAGGTAGTACGGATCGTAAGTGTTTAGATTAATCGGATTGTCTAATTTCACTCCGATCTGCTCAAGACCAAAAATCAATTTCGTCTCTAATCGACTATTTTGTACTTGAGCTAGACATGTCATTAGAATCAGTGTCCTTTGCGCTTACTTGAGGCTTTGTCACAACAAGCTTCACTTTATTTATTGGCTTTCACTCTCGCTTTCTCTTTTTCCCTCTCCCTCTGTTTCTCTCTCTATCTCTGTC
>JAQFZC010002160.1:0-24513 GCA_034695205.1 Dicyrtoma fusca | reverse complement strand
CTTTAGCAATTACTAGTTTATAAATTACAAGGTCAACGCAAATGCTTGGATTGTGAAATCCTCTGTAATCGTCGTTTTCAACAATCATGGTAAGTGGGATTTCATATACTTAACCACTGATAACTTCTCAACAAATGTTAATGTCGCAAGTGAAATCAAGGTCTAAGGAGTCATCCCTTGTACTTTTATAATTTTGGACTGGCTAGTATGTATTTTGATTTGACCTCAGTAGCAATTTGTGTTATTGCTTTATCAAAGTTTTAATTTTTATATACTATGTGACTATATCAAATACCTCCGTAATTTTAAATAAACTAACAGTAACCGTCCTAAATGTGATCACTATTTTTGTCGAACTTCAGCAGTTGCTATCTTTTCTCCATGGAACCGTTCACCTATGTAAAATAAATAATAATAATAAAAATTCTACGTTTCTACCATAATGGAATAAGGGGCAAAATTGGCCTCCGGGGCAAACACAACCAAATGGGGTAAAACAAGCCATTGGGTAAAAAAGTCCAACAAGAAGGGTAACTTTTCAACCAATGGGGTAAAGATAACCAGAAGAGTGAAAAAAACCAGCGGAGTATTATTAAATGACTGTATTATTACCTACCTCATATAATGTGTATCTACCCGGGTGGTTGGTTTGACCTTTCTGTTAGTTATTTTTACCCCACTAGTTGTTTTTACACCCGTTGGCTGTTTTTACCCCTTAACAAGGATATATTTACGCCACTGGCTGTGTTTACACTTCTTGCTGGACTTTTTACCCCACGGATTGTTTTACCCCGTTTGTCTGCGTTTGCCCCGGTGGCCTATTTTGCCCTTTATTCCATTATAAATAAAAATTCTGTTTCTACCATTCTAAAGTACCTACGTTGCAAGTACCGAACACCTTGTTTTTACCGTTTCCGTAAAATGCATCTGTCTTCGGTCTTCATGCTTCTCCATACAAATTGAATTCACAATGAAAATGTCTAGAAATAAATTCCCTGCTGCCGCTCACCATCGAGACGCCATATCATTACTGAATCGTAAGTTGTATTGTGTATTTAATTGCAGTATTTTTCCCTCTAATCAAATAAAAAATAAAATTTAACTGGGATTCGGATAAGAATTTATTGCGATTTTTACATTTTTGAATTTGTATTTATGACGTATTTACCCACTTCAATTAATATTTCCTTGTGTTCTTGCCCTGATGGGACTCAATTTACCTGTTGTATATACCTACTATGTATATTATATATGTATAGTTAAAAAAATGCCCACTTCTAGTACTACGTCGTTGGAATATTGTGATTAAATGATTACCTACGTACTTTGAAGTACTTAATACTACAGGCATTCACAAATAAGCGGAATTTCGTTTTCGTTTAATTTTTGGCAGGTTGGCTACCTGTGATATAGCGGGAATGTCGGACAGTTGACTCCTGGATAATTGACTCCCTGGACTCATTCAGTAGAAAAATCCCAATCATGAAGACGTTCAGGATCACTGCAGCGCACCACTTCATAAGTATTTCTATTCCTACTGCTTATTTTTTAAGCTTTGTACTTTCATGACTCGAAAACTAAAATAATCTGTCTGCTTTCGGTTATTAAGCTTTTGTGCCACATTAATACTACTATACATACGAGTTTCAAATTAGTTACAGAATTAATGAAAGATTGGAGTATTCCCTTCTACGTTAATTGGCCATAGTCAATATACCATCACTAACCAACAATACTCGAGTAATCAGTCAGTAATTATCATGTAGTTTGACATCATCTAAGTACTTTTATTATTACCATAATTTTTTCTTAAAGTAAAATTATTTCTTAAAAATTAAACTATTTAGCTGACATCGTGAAGTAATTCATGTGGTATGGAAATTCACTTTCGTTTGATGTTAATAAGCTTGATTTTAAACTATAGTGCGTTTTATTATATTATATTCCACATAAACTTGGTAACTGAAACTGTTAAATTACAAGTTTGAAAAGTCAAGTAGAAATGCTTATGAAATGGTTCACTTCACGGCAGTCAACGGCTGCTTTCATCAGTGGGACTCTTTCCTACGTGGGCTTCTCGAGAGTCGATTGTCCGGGCACCATGCATGTAGCATACATTTTTAACCACTTGTGAGTTTTATAATAAATATCTTGGATCGACACTAACGTACTTGCATTTACGACGTTTATAAATCGTTTTCACGAGACCTATTTCTACTTGCTGATTTATGTTGCAAGATTAGCCTTATTTACTGCGTACACTGTACCTGTACATGGTAATAATAAATTATTCACAGTGTAGATGAACACTTAAGTACATAAATAAACAGTGCAATCTGCAGATCAAACAAATATTATTTCAGCATCCAAAAAAAATTATCTGGTATTTCCTAAGAAATTCGAATTATGCGCATCATTTTATAAGTGGCAGCACTCATAAGTACTACTGTAGTTAGCAGTTGTGCAAATATTTTTTAAGCTTGTGTTTGTATTGTAATTTTTGAACTCACGTTTTTTGACTGTTTAACTTGTTCACCTTTCAATCAGGAGATAGACGAACAACGAAGGAATTTCCTTTGAACCAGAATCTTGAGTGTTTTGAAAAAATGCCAAACAAGGAGAGTTCGAAGTAAAATCTACTTTTTCCAGTTTTATGAATCCAATAAAATGGCAGCATATCATATATATTGTTATTGATATATGTAAATGTACCTAAATGTATTACCTCATATATATCATATATTTCACTTTTCAAGTGGGATTTTACGTGCAAAAAATATTTATCTGAAATTCGGATCTATTCGTGGATATCGATTTAATCGTTCTTTCTGACTTCGTAGTTGATGATGCGTAACCACATATACCTATATATATATATATATACAAGTAGTGCATTGCAAGTGGAGTCACCATAAAGTAAACATGTATATAATTATTTCCAGTAGAAAAGAATGCTTTTATTAAAATATCCGCTGAACAAGTAATGACACAAATTCATTTAATTAATGATATAGAGGTGATTTGTAATTTACACGCACACATATTTCCTATACACAAGAATAATCAAATCAATAAGAGTGAGCGTGATGAAGGTATGGCACAACTATTAGAAGAACACATTTCAGGAATTTGCATTGCTTAAATTATATTGTCTTCAGTAATCATTTATGTACTTTTTTTAAGGAATGAGGTACTAAGAGCTATTAATTTAACTACTACATAATTGTATGTACTACAATTCTAAAGAATATAACGTATAACATAACTTACCTATATGAATTCTATAGCCTCTTTATATTTGAACTAAAGATATCATAAAACAATTACGATTTTACACTAAAATCCTTAATGAACCAAACAGAATTATATTTTGTACTTACTCATATTACGGAATTAACTACTAAAATGCAGTTTGTACACAGGGTTTAGGTTTTACCCACACAGGTAGGTATAAGTAGTAACTCAATTGCGCTACAATGTTTTCTACTGTATTATAGTGATCACATATTTATCACAATCATCTTATTGAAATTAAATTGACGATTCATCTCCAACTCTTGGGCCTATGCTTTCTCTTGTCCAGGAATGACATAGTTCCACGATACCCCATGTAAACTGATGCCGCCAGTTCGCCAGCAAGTAAAAAAGGTAAAACAGGTAGAGCTATTAAGCCTCCAGTGGCCAAGCATGCAACGCCCGCACCGACTGCTCCAATTCCTACAGCAATGTCCATCACGTCAAGTGCCATTTTACTCGTTTTACACGATGGCGTTTCAAATTGACGCAGCGTGAATGGCTGCTCAGCAGAATTTTCTTCTCTGCAAGACTCATTCGCCGTGGACACAAACACTCTGGAGGGAGATAAAGTATTCGTCTTTCGCCAGTCCGTAATATTTTTGTAAACTCTACTGTTCGAGTCCATTAAAATTTCCTTTTTATTTTTACTTTTAACTCGGAGCAAAGTAATAAGACGGAAAGGAAGTTGGGCCGAGTCACGGAAAGAAAAGTGAAAAATCGATCTTTTGTGTCTCAAGCACATTACTGGAATAATACCAACTTCCAAGGAAAAGCCACATTCTTTGAACAAGGCGGAGCGGATTTGATGAATTCGTTTTTCTTGTTTCACTGTGGAAGGAAGGTTACGATTCAGTGGAATCCCAACGAAAAACTGTAGAAGGTCCGTAACGGCTCCCTCGCCAGATATCCGGTGAAAATCGTGAAGATTTAGCCTGTGGAACGCCTCAGCAATGCTGTAAATAACAGTTCTCCTGTCGTCAGCCGGGAAGCAGTCAGTCATAAATGGTTCTACTAGTGGACTTAAAAGACGGAGCTTCTCAGTCAATGACAACAGTCGGGGTTCTAAAATTGAACAAACGAAAATACGTTACACATTTCATACTTTTACGCAAGATCAAAACAAAAATTGGAAAAAGAATGGATATACGTATATTTAATTGTCGAATTCATAAACCATGATGCCAATACGATGTTAATACCGTACCTGTATTCTCCTGCTTGTCAATCGTTAATTCTTGAAAGGACTGCTCCAGTAATTGTACATTTGAAATCTGATCAATTGAACCTGTGGAGCAGAAAAAGATGTATATTATACTTTCTGCATCTAAAATGTGTTACTAATAAACGACTAAATTAGTTGTTGCGTCCCAGTATTTTTCTTACCCGAGAAACGATGGTTGCTGTTAGGATTCCCATCATTGAGCTCTACAAGGTTCCCTGTGTTTTGCGTCCCCTGTATCGCTTCTGAAAACAATATGAAAAAATATTTTATATCGTGGAAAGCATCACAATAATTGGGCGGTTACTACCAACATTTCATGCATGTACATGCGTAACATACCTAGAAGTAAAGGATGTTGTAGTAAGTCACTTGCACTTTTCAAAATTCTAATCCGCTCATCCTCAAATTTAGACAAGGAAAGCTTTTTTGACATTGTAGGAATTTGCAATACTAGAGAATAGAAATTACAATTTTTATTGTATGATATACTTAGTAAGCACCTTTTTCAAAGCAAAATTACAAAAATTTGTCAATGAGCACAATATGCTCATCATATGATAATTGCTCAGTAGCATTACAGATTAAGCTTACCTGGCTGTAGACCGGGGGTACTTGGCATAGATGAGCCATGCAGGTTAATAAAGTCACTGTCCTGCTGCCCGCGATAGCCTATGCCGGACAACGGTACGTTGCTAGCAATTTCCATCACAAAGGTGAATAATGATACTAATAATTAAGTAACTACAACTTTTTTGGACTGCTTTGTTTTTCTTTAGCACATGGAAGCGCGCATCGTTTTGTCAAAATATGGCTACGCTTTGAACATGAGTATTAAAAGTAGGTATTTAAAATCTTGTATATAAGAACTCATCGTGAATATTAAAATTATTGCCCTATCCCACGAGATAATGTAAACAACGATAAAGTGCCCTGCTTTACTTTCTGTATTACTCTTGGATATGGTTACTTCAATTTGCCCAGTAAATAACCAGGCGGTGTAACTTATGTGTACTTGAAAGCTCTTTGTTATTGATAAATATTGGTAAAAAGGTATGGATTCGATGCATTAAATAAAAATTAGCTTGTTATCGTAGTAATTAAGGTGATCTCGGAATAGCAGTCAGTTTCAAAATTTGCTTTCAACTATTTGGAAAAATTATTTCTGTGCTAGTTTAAAGTAAAAACGGGTTTGGCTTCGTTTCAAACCTTTCCTACGCTTTGTTTGCAATGTTTCTAATTTTTCAATCAAAACTGGAACTTGAATGTTGGATACAAGATTGAGTAATTACTTTAAAAACTAGAAACTTGCCCTGCTACTTTTGGTTTTACTCTTTGGTATGGCTGCTTCAATATGACCCGTAAATAACCAGTGCAACTTATACTTAAGGACTTTCAATTGTTGGTAAATATTGGCGAAACGTTATGAAATCGTTACATTCAATAAAAAAATAGCTTTCTATAGTACTGACGCAAAGTTGCAACTAACACCCTGATTTGTAAATTACATGCTGATTTAATTCAGAACATCTAAATACAGTAAAAATTATTAATGCGGCCAGTTGCAACTCAACAGCAGCGTTATCACTGTTGTTTAGTAGATCTGTAAACATTTAATACGTCAATCAATCTCGGAGAGCATGAGTACAATCGCAGTAAAAATGCTTAGGATTGAAGGAGATAAAGAGATAGATATGTAAATGGAACTTTTAAAATTCCAGGATCTCTTTGATGCAACGACTTCAAAAGCATCCCAACTAATTCTTGCGAACTGTAACAGTTGAACATGGTAATTACATGTATGTATAATAGTAGAAATGATTATGATAGTTTTAATTTAGCAAAGATGATGTAATTTTAAAATACAAAAATAGGCACATTCAATGTCCTATATGGTGTCAAGCATCCATAAATTAAACCGAAATTATTTCAATATTTTCAATGCTATGTAAGCTTCTTTTGCAAAAACTTTGCGCGTGATTAATAGAGGAAACGGTCATTAGTCAACAAACCGTTGCGTGAGCGCATAGGAACAAAATGCAATATTAGCGGAAGTGTAGACAACTGTTACCATGAATAATCCAAAGCCAAACAAAAATGCTCTGATAATGCAATGACATAATTCAGTTGGCTAAGCGATACATTACATAAAAATGAACTTCTGGTTTATTACCAGTTTGGATTTCGTTTAAGTTTGATGCTCTTGATGGGACTAGTATAGTATTTATGAAAGAGCACGTAATTCTTATTAATATTGAAGTTAAAAGAGAATTTATTAAAAAATTAAACTGAGCACTGAGCTGTGTACTTGAATATTAATAGGTAAATATATATACACTTATTAAGAATAACCAAGCAGTCCATTCCATAAACATACTAATAGAACATTATAATGAAACACCTACGCCATTAGTTAGTAGGTATTTTAACTTAAAGTAAGTAAATAATAGTAAATATATTGCTGCACTAGTATTTCTAGATTAAAAACCTGCAAAAACAATGAAACACTTAAAACTCTTCTTGTTTCAGAAGCAAATAAACAACTGGATTACTATATCTAGTATGGCACCGTTGGGAATTGCTTCTGCTCTGTTCGTTCAAAATGTCAAAAACAAATCAAAATGCTTACTCAAAACAAACTCCCATTGCGCATTGCTACAGGTCGATACACTATTCACAGTTTTTATGGATCGCTTCCAGCCTTCGGTGATGGATACGATCCGACAGCAAATGATCATTTCCTCTGTCGAGTTTCTGTTTCTGTAATGG
The DNA here is from genome assembly GCA_034695205.1 of Dicyrtoma fusca. Taxonomy (NCBI): domain Eukaryota; kingdom Metazoa; phylum Arthropoda; class Collembola; order Symphypleona; family Dicyrtomidae; genus Dicyrtoma; species Dicyrtoma fusca. The sequence goes on along the minus strand of JAQFZC010002160.1, from coordinate 17,228 downwards.
TCAGATTGTGGTACAATGGGATAACGTCAATATTACAGTTTCCAAAGGAGCATCGAATGAAATCTACAGATATTAAGGTTTCATTATGTCTCTCAATAAATCCGGTCAAGCTATTAAACACAGATCGAGGAATGTCCGCCTGAGCTATTGAAACTTTTTGAATGGCTGGCGTATTCCATTTACTGAATAGCCATGATGCTAGATCTGGACAACGGGTGGCATTAACAACTTCCAGAGTCTCTAACTGAGGTAAATCAATTGAAGGCAAGTTTTCTCGGTTCGTTTCATAGGAGCCTAGACAAAGTTTGTCGATGCCCACGGTTAACCTTCCAATGTTAGGGAAAGCTCTCACAATTTTCTGTAATACTTTTTCAGACAATGGTGATGTAACCCTAACATTAACGATAGAGTTCACGTCTAAATCGTCTTCAGAGAAACATTGCGTTAAGTCGGCGTCTTCGTCTGTTATATCTCTGAACACAACAGAATTGCAAGAATTAGTAAACTTGCTGAATTCGGGAAAAGATGATATAATACAGTACAAATACTCTTCATTTTCGTCTGTTGCAATCTCCGTATTTAGACTATTCAAGTCATCCTCTTCTAAATTGTCAAAAGTGTCATCTTCTTCAGGGGATGAATATTCTGGAAACTCGTAATCTACATCAAGTAATTTGAGTTGCATCGGCTGCACTGCAGGACTGTTATTGGGCTCAGGATCAGTTACTTCGACTATCGTTTTGGTGTATTCTTCTACGGATAAATCCCCGTAGCACAACTGGGGGATTACATAGATGAAACCGACTGCACAAAGGAGGACTGTAAAAATGGCAGCGATGGCACCAAAATAAATTACTTGCTTCCTCCTCACAATCCTGAAAAAAGGTTGACACATTATTGTAAATATTATGACAGTTCAGGCGACTTGTATCTAATAGTGAGCTATTAACTAGTAAATCTGCTTTGTGAAAATAATTAGTAAACTGGCGCTGGTTAACCGCTAGCTCACATATATGCAGGTACACATCGTCGGCGAAGAGGCATTCCATTGTGGCGTAAGCCCACCCCTCACTTGAAAGCATTCTGAAGCAAATTCGGCGTCCCTATAAAGTATTTTTGACGTAACTCCCAACACTCAACGTTTAACCAATTTTGTTTAAGCTTACCAAGGTGTAAAAACCAGTTTTACGCATAAAAAAAGATAAGACTGCCATTAGCACTTTCAAAAAATGTATAAATATTATATCTATGTACACTTTGTATTGATCCATAAGTAATGTTGATGGTTGTGACTTATTTTTTTAATGCGTAAAATTGACTCTAAAACATACAATGGACTTGTGTCGCAACATAAGCGGGGTGGGGGACTGGACTTACGCCACAATGCTTCTTTACCCAAGATAGATGAATATAGTCAAGTCAAAAATTTCTTTGAATTTGATCACAACGTATTTGGATCCGCTGTAATGTAATAGAACTACGAGTACAAATACATATTTTTTAATTTTTTAGAATGGAATGGGGGTTGAATTCTGAAAGGTTTTGAGAAAACCGCTTTTAGACGCAAGGACGAAACATTGAATTAAGCAATAGCAAGGAAGTAAAAATTTAACATTTACGACAGCTATGACAGATAATCAGATAACACATACGTTTAGCTCTGCTACTTCCAATTTTTGTTGATACAGTCACCTCGCACACGTTTTGTAGGTAAAAAAAAAGTTAATCTACTATTAGGATAATTGTGGAGTGTTGGGTGTAATTGTGAAATCGAAACCGGACCTTAATAAGAGGGAAAACCAGTGTTGTAACGTAACATGTGTACAATAGCAACGTCGATCTTTGTTCAGTTAGGTGTTTTGAACACAAACAATGATGAATGAAGAACAACGCGATTGTTCGTAATCTTTAACATGCGAACTAAAGCTTTAAAATTGTGAATTGTGACATGAGTTGAAACAACTTCGGACTCGAGTCTTACGGAGTGAAATTAGTGATACTGGGACGCATATATAGGGATGCCAGACGACGTGTTTTATTCAGGATTGTCGTGTTTTCAAACTTCCTGTCCTGCGTCCTGCATGAATGTCAAGCAGGACGCTAAATGTCCTGTTTTCGGGAGAAGGCATTACAAAGCCAATAGATTGAAAAATTTTAAGGAAAATCAGTCAAAATTTGCGGAACAGATTATTTTCGCTAAACAAACCCATTAAAAACAGCCACTAAAAGCATTATTTGGGCTATCCTCGATGGAGGACAGTGTCATCTTTATTTTGTATAATAAAGTTCGTCTTTCTCTGCGCGAATTCTAAGATTGCCTTGCTGAAGAATACGGAAGGAATCGTTTTAACTGCGTACATACCTACATACGCGATCTTACATTAGAAAAATTATTTAAATGGGGCGTAGGTACAGAGTACAGATATACGTATGAGTGTACCAGAAAGTATAGAAAAATAGGCCAAACCGGCCGGCGGTAGGTTAATTTTTTTGCAGTTAAACTAATTATATAAGCCAAGTGAGAAAACGAGAAAAACAATCATTGAAATTGTATTGTAATAGTGATTTCACAATTTTAAAAAAAGATTGTGATTGTGAACGCGCAGTAGTTTTGTGATTCTGATAGTTTCCACAAAACAAACTACATTGTCACAAAACTGTTCATCTCAATTTTACTGCTCTAATACGAATAAACCGTGTTGTGCACAACCAGATTGTTCCAAAGTTCCAATTAACAAAAGATCTCGATAAATTGTGCACAGGTTACAGCGCTGGTGAAAACTACATATGGATTGTATCCTCATCGTCAGTGTCCCAAATACTTTTACACAGTATTTATTGTAGGAGTTTAATAGTGTAGGTAAAAAATAGAATTGCTCAAAATGTCGAAAGGGATCGTTCGTGTGTTGCGTAAGTGAATCAACTGCCTTAGCAAACCATATTAATTACGGTGTATAATACATTAGGAATTTGGTTAAATTATTATTTTTACACTAGGGTAGGTGTGCCTAATTGTGATAAGGACTTAATTGTGATAATTCATCATTTTCATTAGTTGGAATCATCTGTTTTATTTTTGATACAATCAGCCGTTGAGAAGATAAAGTGAAATTTATAGCGTGGTCGGTTTGAAAACCAGTCTCTAGTAAGAGATTATCACAATTAAGTCCTTATCACAATTAGGTACACCTACCCTACATATTTGATTCCAAAAATAGCCTGTTGGCATAAAACATTGTCCGTTATCGTCTAACCTGCGGAATAGTGCACTATCACCTATCACCGGCCCCAATCACACTAATTCAAATTTTCCCAATTCGACCTATTCTAGCAAAATGTGATACTTTTTTAAAGAATCACAGTTATAACTAAGTTTTCTGGCCTCGCTATATTGTGTGTAAATACACTCCATGAACGTGCGTACGCTGCGCCAATACCCTTTTTGTAAAGTATAGGCTATTTCCTCAAGTACATGGCGTGGTTTCCGTAAACAGTAAACAGACAAAACTGTAAAAAGAATTCGAAAGCCTAGTACCTACTGACTTTTTGTAACTAGGTACATAATATCAAACATTCCTATTTGCAGGAACCCTGGACACTTAATATATAGTTATAGTCATTCGGTAATTAAAACGCAATATAAACCAAGTCGCTATGTTTGTCTGCCCCCTCACCATCATCTAAACCCAACTTTCATAAGCTAGTTACATCAAAGTAAATTAAGTAACCTTAAACAATCTATTAAAAATCCATGATTATTAGTACAATGAAGAAAAAATCTCACCATTGTTCATGAACTTTTAAATCACTTGCAGACAAATCCACAATAAACTCGGACAGCATTGGCTTGTAAACATCTTTGTGCTGTTGGGTTTCCATGAAAAAATTATCCCTAAAACATTTTTAAAGCATTATGAGATTTTTGAAATGATTAAATTACTTTTTTTTTATTATATTAGTAAAATGATTGTAATTATTAGTTATTAGTTGTTGTAAAAAATACAGAATTAAAAGTTTCCGATTGCTAAATACACAGATGTAAATGACAAAAACTTGCAGCGGCGAAAGAATAATAAAAATAATGCTTACTTTTTAGGCGGATATCTTAGAGGAACTGGTGAGGTTGCCTGGTTCCCAGACTCCATTTTTATATGTTATTAGTTTATTTCAGTTCACTTGATCTTCCAAAATTGGATTTTGACTCTGCAGATATTATTTAATAACTGTAAGTGGAGTAGTTGATTGTCATTGTCAACTTCTTTTTTAAGTGATCCGGAAGTAGAAACGTTCCTTGGTCTATATACTCAAGTTCTAAAAGGTTGAGCACAGGTTTATCGTTTGTATTTACCACCCAACTATCAGCGAATTCAACTAAAATTAATTGCTGTACTGCAATCAGTAGTTGTATTCGATGGAAACCCATCTGACTTCTACCTTAGTTTTACTTGGAAACAATTTGAATGAGTCAGCGATGGGTTTAATTTTTAGCATCCACCTGTCACCATTCGTCAGAATAAATAAGCGAACGTAACTATCCACCAAGTTGCATTTATCACTACAAATGATTTGACACTTTTGTTACTGGAATGTAGATAGTATGTGCATACCTTTCCAGGTACTCCTTTCTAGTTTGGAAATTTTGTTATATGAATGTACTATACCTATGTACTTTGGTGCCTACTTCGTTAAATGTATTTCAACTAATATTCATGGTTCGGACTCGGACACAGTCTTTATGACGCTCTCCAAGTAAGTGTAAACAAGCGGAACGTTAGAATTAGATAGCATGTAATATCCTGTGTGAGCTTTTCTTATCATCATCAGACATTAATACTGACAATGGATTGCATCACATCAGCTGATATTCATTTATAAAATAATTAGAAAATTACACCTCACGCCTCACATTCGTTGCACAGCCATCGCCATGTGTATCTAGAATCTGTAATATAAAACTCGCGGAAGTTTATTGACTGGGACTGGATGCTCGGAAGGCTTAAAATAATTAAATACTTACAAGCACTGTAGACCAAACGTATCGATTGTCACGAGACAAAATGACGCGTATCCAGTTTCCCTTAAAATTAAAAAGACGCAAACTCAAAACCTGTTTTTGGCAAAAGACAGGGACCCAATTGTAAAGAATAGCCTTGCACTGGTGCGTGCGATCCGTATACTGACCAGTAGAAACGTGTCACTTTGCTTTTAAAGGGAACTGGGAAAGCGTCACTGTGTCACTTCATTCTCTATAATTATAATTAGATTTACATAGCACAGTATTTCTGGTGCTCAAAAATGCGTAGGAGAAATACGAAGCAAGGTTATTTTTTGCAATGTTTAAAATTCGTTCATTAAAGCTGAAGGTAAGCGTGCTTGGATTTTTATTACTGGATTTACCGCGACTTAGTTTACACACCAACTGAAATACTGAATTGACGCACTAGCATTTTGAACTGGTATAAATTATTTCAAATACATACGACGTAACAATCGTCAGATACAAATCGTCTTCTAAGAATCAAAATGAGGTACCTAGATCCAAAGCCGGATTGCCTCGTTTTGGTTTTAGTCAATTCCGCGTTAGCTTATATACCGCATTTTGCCTCTTAACCTCTTTAGAACTGGAAAACCATGGAAGGAACGCTTTACAAGTGTGCGTGGGTGCTCTAAAATTTAACTCAAAACGGGTAAAAATAGTAGAATTTTCATAAGGTATAAAACCAGATATTAGGATTTTCAAAAATATCTAAACAAGAAATTACCTTTTTAAAAACATTCAAAATTAGTATCTAACACTTTAAAAAAGATTAAAACAAGAAATTAACACTTTCAAGAAGGTAAAAACTAAAAATGGCAATTTCAAAAAAGATGCAAAACTAGATTTATTACCTTTTCTAAAAGGTACGATTGGCCTCTTACCTCTAGTATTTCACATGGTGCACCCTCTAGTGGCAATCTGCAAAAACACAAACATCTCGTTTTCAATAAAAATGGACTTCCCGTTTTGCCAAAAAACTCTCCATATCTACCACTTCATCAAAAATCATTTGGCAGCCCATTATCAGGTCAAAAAGTTAAGTCATGTAATTCTAGTATTTAGGAACGTATCGCGTATAATGGGTTCTAGCTGGTTAAGAACGTATTGTGATGTGCTGCAGATATGTTCCATTGGTTAGAGCACACTCTACTTAAGCATGTACATACCTAAATTAAAAGTCTAAACGAAGCTTATTCTTTTAAAAATAATAGCAACTTATTCCACTTCACTGCTTGTTTGGCTGCTGGTGCTAGTTTTGTGCAATACGTAAGTAATGTTTCGCAATTCCAAAGTAAAAAGGAAAGGTATAATGTGATGATTCATCAGTACATCAGTTGATACTGCACTTAATCATTTTCTTCACTGATACCATACTGTCTGTGCCTTGCTTTCTGTTGCTAGCTTCGTTTATTATTTTTGTTGCAGGTGTAATGGCTATTGAGTTATTTAGGTATGTAGGTAGGTATCTACTACTATACTTCTTTTTATGTGTAGTTAATTTGGACCAGAAAGAACAATGCAAATCTGTCCTAAAATGAAAATCGATTAAATATCTTTTGTGAGAACCGTTTATGAAAATGAGGGCTTTTACATCAACATATTTCCCAATCTTAGCCCATAGCAAACTAAATGTCGGTCGAATACGTTGTTTCGAATTTAAAATGCCATCTGATTTTTAGCAGGCACATACAGCGGATATTCATTGCACAATATATAATCTCCCCACCAATAAAAGGGGGTTAAATGGAGCAAGACACGAACCAACCAGAGAGCGTGCATTTCGAGAAAAAGACAATTTATGATCCTTGCATACAGTGTTTTAAGGGGAAACCGGGACTGAAGGAGATTAAGGTTGCTGGGCTGTACATAGGAGCAAGAAGAACCATTACCAAATATTTTCTTGACTTTATGAAGCATCATGGAATTCCTCCGTCGCCACTGACAGAAGATATCGTAACGACTTTACTAAAGAAATCAGTACAAATCTGCACTCATCATTTGTTTTCTAGCTTTCTACCCCGAGAAATTGCGGTTTTTGTATTTCTCGTATAATTTGTGTTACAAACATAGACTGTTAAAAAAAATTATGATTTGTATACTGAGTCCGTTGGGTTGTCCTCTTTGGAGGACAGATTACTTTGTTTTGCTAATAAAGTTCGTCTTTTTCACTAAAAATATTTTGTTTATTGTACTACAGTAAATGAATGAATCAAATAGATGGCCCAATAATGGCTATTAGAGTAATTTAAAAACTGACATTTCTAATTTAGAATTGACCTTGCATCTCGGTGTTAATCTGGACTCTCATTTGAGCAACTCGTTCCCTTTTAAATCTAGCAGCTCCTTCCTGAATGTCCTCGCAACTGGCACCCTGGGTCAAATCAGCCACATAGAAATGAGCATCGAGAGCCACGGTCCCTTGAAAAACTCCCGTCAAATTTACCAGTACTACTTGATCTCCATCCAAGATGACATTGGGAACATCAGCTTTGATAATTTGATAAACCTCTGAGGGCTCCAAGCCAGGAGCTGTATATGTCGCATTAGCAGTGTAGGGTACTCTAATATTTTCCTTAATAGTTATTACAGAGCAAGCTCGGATAGCGGAGTAGGGTGGGATCGTGATCTTTCTTGTAAATGTAATGTCCGTGATTTTCTCAGTTCTCCACGTCTCTGTTCTACTCTTTTCAACTTTATGCTCATATTTATAGGATGCACCCGCAATTCCAATGTCAATTCCAATATTGAAAACCTTTTCCGTCACACTCTCTTTTTTGATGACTGTCTCATGCACCTCAGTGATCTTCTTGGAGTGAATGAAGGTCTGAGAGACTTCTACGTCTGCATCGTTATGGATCTCCTCTGAGCCCACGGTGGACGTGGGATCGATGCCGTCGGACACCAAAGGAATCTCCCCAATATTCAACCGCATTTGAATCCCGTCCGAGAAAGACGTTAGGAACTGAAAGCTTTCGTTGGCAGTGAACATTTCCGTTCCCTTTGCATATGTAAAGACGGGGGGAGAGACGCCAACGTCAATTTCTCCAGCATAGTAGAGCTCCTGGTCATCTCCTATCAGTCCAAGATATTTGTTCGTTGCACCCTCAATTCTCATAGCAAATTCTGGGGGGCTGAATGCTCCAGGGTGATTTGAATTCAAGTTGGTCGTGGTCGGACTGTATTTCATCCATTGCGTATTGCAATGCTCAGGATTGCCCAGGATCTCGTAGGTATTAATTACCGACGCTGTCGCATTAGTTTGCTCATTTTTGACTGGAAATAAAGCTGTTTGATTAGTTGCGTCTAGTGTTCCAATGTAAACCCTGGGGTTGGAACCGGATGCATCCGTCACAGTGGTTCTCACGACGTAACTCTCCGTCAAGCGCACTCCCATATTGAAGGAATTTTCCGGAATTTGACTTCCTTTGCTGGAAGGGAACCAGTGTCGGAGATTGCATGGGATTACATCCGCCTTCCCTAAGGGGAACTCGCTCAGGGTCAGTACAAGTAAGAGAGGATACAAGAGCTGCAAGACCCTTGACGGTGACTTTAAATGAAGCATTATCATTTAGAAGCGGAACCCTGGCCTACGTTTTCCAATGGAATAATAACATTATAATCAATTAAATCAATTACTTTTTTGCTGTGCTTATACCCAATATACGATTATTTCAATTACTGAATGCATTTTTCCCAAAGAAATATTTTTAAACAATATTATTATTTTAACTTTGAGTACACACCTTTACTTTTGTTTTCCTGTCAAGTTTTCTTCAAGGAGTTTTCTTATTGAATTGGAAAATGCAAAGACACTGAATCAAAAATTCTCGCGTATATAAACTTAGCTTCAATTACTGATTTATTTTGGGGAGTCAAGGTGTATGAAGCAGGTTATTGAATTATTACTGAGTAAATAACTAGAGGTTGCACTTTCTGCGTAGTTTAGAGTTAATTAAGTTTATTTTTTTTTATCCAAAATAAATTACTAAGCAAAACTAAAATAGAAGTACCATCAAACACGTCACTGCCAGCTTAGGTAGACCTAGAAGTAATTTATTACAATTTTTTCTAGTTTTATAATATCAATCTTCAGTCATGCTTGAACGTGTCAATCAAAAAGATGCTGTCTGGTTTTTGTTTTTTCCGTTCAAGTTTGGAGTACCACGTTTAATTTTTTTTAAATCACTAAAATGATCAAGGTTCAGTTTGATGCCATGCAGGTGGTCATATTTTTCAAGACCTACTAGATCATGTGCTTGGTTGTATGTAAGATCTATTGTTAAAAATATTACAAGTGTTAGGTAATGACAGTAACGGTAAGGCTATGCCTGTCTGAAATTCTCAGGAAATTCGGATTATGAACTGATGTAACTGACAGCCTGATAATACCAATCCATCAATTCTTGTCAATGTCAGAACAGTTTTCCATGATCTCACTTAATTTACCCAACAGCCAAAACACATGCACATCTAAGTAACGATCGTATGCACAACAAAGTAGCAGAACATTTATTATTAGTTACGAATATTGTAAGCCCACATATTAACCATGATTCATTCGCTATTTTTCATTTGACTGGGTAATAAAACAGTACAGTATTATATTTTTAAGAAGTATTCTTACGATAGTGCGAAATAGGAATAGATAAATATTTATATTGTTAAATTAATTTGTTGTGCTTTAATTCCTTACTCCTTTCAAAGTTTAAGAAAATGTTTCCAAAACTCTTACTTTTAATTTTATTGACTCACTCTCCTCCTTTTCTCATTGGAGTCAAGGGAGAGGAACTGAAATTGGGCATAAAAATGTACGACTTTTCCTTCGTATACCCGGAGGAGAACAACGATATTATGCTGGAATTCATTGGGATGGATGTGATCAAGAATGGTGGGAGCTCGGACATTGTGCAAACTATTAGCCATCGTAAAGTATACACGGAGACCTATGATTTTGTTTATTCAAAATCTACCGAGTATGCCATAGGTTTTGATGTTGACATCAAAACTAATTTTTCTGTTAAAGGCTCAGACATTAAATTGGACATACAAGCCGCAGCGTCCTTTGAATGGGGTAGTAAGGAAGGTGAGACCAAATCTATGAAAAGGGAATTAGAAGTTGTTTCCAGTCGACAAATCATTGTGCCTCCCATGGAAAGTGTTCAAGCTTGCTCTGCCATGCAGTCAAATGCAAATTTTACCTACAGCTACACAGCCAGAGCTCGTCATTTCGTGGAAGGGATGGACATTGGGAAGTTTAAGGCGGAAATTGAGAAATATCCGTACACGGAAGTGGTGACGGAAAGCGACTCCATCGTCGTCGGCATGGAGGGTGCACTGTCTGGAAATTTTGCGACGAGTACGAAGTTTTTTGTCACCCCTCATGTTGAGGGGGGAGGGGGAGGTTCTTCCAGCTGCGAGGATTTAAAGCGGATTCTTAATGAAGCAAATTATTTGAGAAGAGCTGGTGAGTATCATGGAGACGACAAGGACCGCCTTGAGGGTCAACTTCACCTTTTTATGAAGAATGTTCGGTAAGTAATTATTGATTGCATACAATTCCCTGCTTTTAAGCTCACTCTGCTCTGGGCGGAAATGAAGCAGTTTTGTCTCATCTCAGTTAATGCTGCAAACAAGCTTCTTATTACTGTATCAGCACTACTAAAAGTATGAATCTGTACCTACATATGTATGTACCTCTAATGCTTTTATTTTTATTAATTATTTCTAAGGAGTCCACGTAAGTTTGCACCTGAAAGGAACGTTCGTCCAGTCATTGCCGCTCCTGCGGAGCAGCTAAAAGCTTCAACTCAACCGGTAGTTCAAGTAATTCGTCAAGAAATCAAGAGATTAGTCTAATATAGTCATTTCGATTTTAAACTTTGCATCTATGCACATGCATCTCTTCTGTTATTATTTTTCCTGTAGATTTTTAGATTAAATGAAAATGTTAATCATGACATTATATCATTAATTTACTAATTTAGCGTTATTTAATTAATTTGTGATTGGTTACAATTGTCTCTACATACGTAGGTATGCTACAGACGGATGTGAATTGAAATAAACAAGAAAGTATGCCCAGTTGTTTAACTAATTGGAGTTATTTTATTATTTTTAACCCTTCTATGACAGATAGTTCAAAAATTGTCAAATCATTGCATTGTTAGATTTTACACTACAGTACCGACATTGCATTGTACATACATATATTAAACCAAGAAACGCTCATCAAAGACAATAATCAATAATAAATTTTGTTACTATTCAATTCATTCCGGAAGCTGGATTATTCTAAAGTAGGTAGTAAGATTTAATTCTTTAGTAGCTTCTGCCTTTTGACGTGCTCTGATCTTAGGGCGGCATTCGTACATCCAAGCCGGGCATCAAACGGAACTACCACGAATTCCGTATTCATGGCGACCGCCACTTCCAAAGATCCATTTACACTAGTTTGAGCAATTCCATTCTTGACAACAGTGGGAATATTTTCTTCTTCTAAAAGGAGTCGCACTTCTTCTCCAGTCATTCCTTTTGCGACGTACTGGGCTGTAGCATTGTAGTCGACTCGCTTGTTACTGCTCATTTGAATTTGAGTACAAGCCTGGATGGAGCTGAAGGGGGCGACGCTTACTTCATTCTTGACCACGACATTCGTTTCCTCCCTCGTGGAAATGGTCTCGGACTTTTCTGTGACGGTGGTCTTGGTAAATGTGAATTTCATGAACAAAACCTTGACGGTCACTGTGTGCCTAGAAGTCGTTCTCTCCCACACCGTCAACGTGTACGTCTCAATGACAGTCTTCTTGTGCTCCACGCTGACAGTGACTTGGGCTGGACTCGGATTATGAATCTCATCCATCCCCACAAAGTCGGGAGTGTCACTAAAAAGATCCTCGAACACAAAGTCCACCACTTGCATCTCGATGCCATCCGAGTAGGAGACGAGAACTTCCATGTCTCTGTATTTTTGCGTGTCATCCTGACTCCTTGGAATGTGAATTTCCCCATTGCCACCTTGCATCAACACATGTCCGGAATACCAAAGTTTAGCACCGTCTTCAAAACGACGACCGACAAACGCTCCCGATGGACCTGAGCTCGGATTTCCTTCAATGGACACCTTAAAATTGATCTTGTCACCCCCTGAACCCCGGAAATCTTTCCATTCCACGTTGCACTCATGTGGATTTGACAAGAGTTGAATGGAAGTTGGAATTGGAACTCCGTACAGGTCGTCAGCGTATGCATTCACGGAAGGTAGGTACACTCCTGAAACTTTTGGATCGTATCTTCCTACAACGTACTCAGACGAGCCGCTCACTTTGCCCCGAATTACGTACTGATCACTACCATCCAGTACAATGAGTTTACTGGGAAGCGACGTTGGAGTGCCCGCACTCAAGTCCACAGGGACCCAGAGAAGTCGACACCCAAGCTGTTTGTCCGTCTCAGCGGCAGAAGCTCCAAAATTCGTGGTTAGAAAATTGGACGAAATTATAAACAGGAACATCTCGAAGATCCAAAAAAAGGATAATTTGTATTTTCCACACATTATACCTTGTGTTTGTCGTTGAAAAAAATAGAAATGCTTATTTAATTGTCTTATTTAACGCAATGGTGATGCAATTCAAAGTTTTCTATTGTTGGTCGTTGGTCACAGTACAATATAACTGGGGTTTATAATTTGGCAGGAGAGTTGTCATGTACAGATGCCTGGTAAGAGTATATTTTTATGTTATTAATAAATTGTACAGGGAGCAAAAAATGCACTCGACTCAATTTTGCACAGCAAAATTTTTCTCACCTACTGGCAGGCGGAATCATGTTTATTGGAATTAATGAACTTTTGACGTACATACAAGGCCCCTCATCTACCAAAAATAATAATCATATAAGCGTTAAGGACCTATACTTTTATCTTGACGACTGAAATTACAGTGACACTCCGAAAATTGATTAGTCTTAAACATATCTATCACTCAACTTCAGAATATTTCCAAGTTTGACACTTTCGAAAGATAACCCTCCGTAAAAATTGCTCATTACCATCATAATTCAAAGTTTAATTTTGACTCTATCTGATCCGGGGACGTATTTCTCAGGAAATTGGTTGTCGATTGAATAAAATATAGAATCACTGCAGCAGTACTCCAACAACATTTGGTTAATTGCATAGTAAATAAATTACATCATTGCTGTACCGCAGCTGGAGTAATCAGTACTATACAAAGTTTGAATCAGAAACTGTACCAGTAGTCTTCTATAATATCCAACCTATCAGCAAGAACTATTTTGGCATTTAATTACATAAATTGGGAAGGTCAGACGGGTCAAATAAAGCTAGTGTCAGATCATACAAGAATCAAGCAAATAAAATGCAGAAAAAATTGCTTTTGCAAGTTCATTTTTCGGCTTTCACCCAAATTATTTGTGTGTGTTTCTTCACAATAATAACTGCTACTCAAAGTGAAAACAGTCAAGGTTTCATTCGCTGCCCTTTAGTGTGGAAGCCGTACAGTCTTGAAAATGATATACCTAATGACGCCATTCGGTCCTCTTTGTCTGTTTTCATGGTAGTTGAAAATAATCAAGCGGTCCAAAAATTCCCTCAAGATTTTGTGATCCGTGGTCGTCCAATATTTCAAAACACATTAGTAGTAGGAAGATTCGACAATGCAACGGGAGCCGCCATCATTGCAGATAGTTTGCTTGGAGCATTAAAAAACCCGTTCGGTCTTGAAGTTCTGCAGAATGACTTCGGTTGTTCTATTGCCTGGGTTACCGCTAGTTCAGGAGGTCGCCCGCCAACCGACTACCTTGATTTATTAGTTCCAGCTGCCACAGGATCGGATCATTATGTTGGTAGCCGTAGGCTTGGTGATAAAGATTATGTGAGTGGGGATGTAGCTCCTAAAAATGGATTTACTTTAAGTTATGCGGATAGAAGTGGAAAAAAAGTCGAAACGCAATCGTTTGACTATTTGGTCTCCTACTCTGACGGCCTTCACATGGAGTTAAAAAACTTGGAATTTGCAGAGGGTGTCTTTGAGCCCACCTTGGAGCTCATGGGCACCGATGAAGTCAATAATAATTCTCCCGCAACGGTTACCCAAAGCTTAAGACACAAGTCAGTATATTTCTTACATTATTGCATCATGACTTTTCCTGCATGCCTATGTAAATGAGACTGAATTAATACCTACCTAGGTATATACATACATGCAGATTTTACATGATAAATGTAAGTACTTACATAAAAAATTCTGTTGTTTTCATTTCAGAAAGTCAATGACTATTAGCACGAGCTTTACACATGAAAAGCACTCCGGATCGAGTTTCAACTTTGGGATTCAAGCTACCATCCCAATTCCCAATCCTTACGTTCCGAATCTGAGCGTCAGCTTGGGATTTTCTTTCTCTAGAAGTTCAAGTAAGTCCGAATTGAACCGACACGGAAGAGAAGAGACGGTGGAGATAGCAACTGTGAGGGAAATCACTGTTCGTCCCTATACAAGTGTTCAAGTTTGCACTTTACTGGGGAAGGTCGAGAAGTTTTCCAATGTGCCCTTCACTGCTCAAGGTTTTTACACAGCCAAGGGTTGGACAGGGGACGAGATTCATCAGTACTTATCTAGCCGTCCCGATCCTCCAAGAAATATGAATATTTCAAGTTCCTATGTTACGTCGGATGAGTCGGCTATATACACTGGACAGTTTCCATTCAGTAATACCATGTATGTCCTGAATGCGGACGATGAACGAAACTGTGATTCTGTGCAGGAGACCATTGCAAAACTGGAGAGCGTTAGAGCTAACCGAAGTCGGACAGGAGGGAAGATTACCGCGGAAGAGTCGGAGCTTCGCAAGGAAATTGCTGATTTTGTTAAAGTCCGTCGTCGCTAAGCTTAAGAGAGAACACAAAAAATACACACAAAAAACATATTACACACAGGCTTCTCATTGGTTTTGGGCAATCATATTTACTTAGTAGCTGTCTTTGAATAAAATGAATTTTGAATCGGTTCCGGCACCAATTAATGGTTAACGGTTTCATGTAAAAACTGCTTTTAATTGGTGGTATCAATAATGGCATCAGAAACGCGTTGCAATTTATTTTTAATACAAACTGTGACTAAAACTACGATTTTATTTTCCAAAGAAGGCAGACACGCATTTAATTATATGTATATCAAGCATCAAGGTGTTGCACAAACCTTTGTCTCTCCTATAATTTACCAGAAAAAAGAATTAAAAGTAGAGTCACACACACATATGATGTACCGTTGGAAAGCCCTTGATGAGTACATTCCAAAAACCAAAAGGTCCTAGCAAGTATGCCACCATCTTCATGGTCAAAATCGCGAATTTGTGGTTTTAGTATGTACACACACGTATTTCTTATGGGATGTCTTCCGCATTACCTGTGATAACCTGTGATATACATACCTATTTGTAACTTTTTTAGGAATTATCCCAATACTTGGCGGCAACTTGCCCGAATGTATAACAAAGTTACCCGGAGGCCTACGGTCTGTAAGAGGCCAGTTAGAAGATAAAAAACAAGGTCGCAGCCCTTGTTTTCTACACTTATACTTTTCTAAAGCTGTTTAAAAGTACTATTTACAATTTTTCTAAACACGAAGGTACAATTTTAAAGCTTTTATTTTGAAGAACTCCCACGTTATTTTTGCAGTATGGTCGGGGTCATTGTCTTGCTGGCAAATAAAGTGACGACCCTGCAAAAATGACTAAAATAAAAGCTAAATTAATCACTGAAATGACCACCTCTAAGTCCGAAAATGAATTAAATTCAATACTTGTAGGGTAGGAATGTGTGAAAAAGAGTTACCCGGAAAACGAGTATTTCGGGAAAGTAGGAATTAAAAGACATAATTACTGAAACTTGGGATGCAATTGATGCAGCTGTCACTACTAGGTTGGTGGAATCTGTGTCAAGGCTGTTGGCAGCCGTGATTCCAGTTAAGGGAAGTCCAGCGAAGTACTAACTACAGTTAGTGTTGAGTTTTACTTGCTAGACGAATAATTTTGTTAATAAATTATACCTTTCTTCTACTGTCCGAATATTTTTGAACACTGTTTTTTTTATAATTTCCGACTCATCAATTATTTTTAGAAATACAAATTTTTTTTTAAATCTTCATTTTTTCGTACTTCTAATACCTGGAGCTATTGTATGAAAAAATAGTCATATGTATAATGACAGGTTGCATACTATGCGCGCTTGTATTTTAATAATTTCGAACATATGGACACCACAATAATTACACAAAGAATTATTTTTATTACAAATAAATATTATTAGGGTAATATTTACTCAACAAGTTACGTACAAATTTTGTGAAAATCAGGAGACAACTGGTGCGCCAATAATTGCAATTGTTTCATATTTCTGTAAAGCTGACATTTAAATGTTAACCTAAAATCGACGTAAAATGATGTGTAGAAATCAATAATAAATTACACGAAACTTCAATGTTTAATTGTAAGTCATGTATCGAGGAGTGGCTGAGAATTTAGCATAAGCCTTGATGACTTTATTAATAGCTTCTAGGAAATCTTTCTCCGTTGCCACCTTACGACGAGCTCGGATTGCAAACATTCCAGCTTCCGTGCAAACCGAACGGATTTCCGCACCTTGACGTAATAAAAAGTAAATTACACATTATTTCATTTGTATAATTAATAAAAAGTGCACATATGAATATTATAAAAAATGTATATGTACAAAGCGCATCTTCAAAAAAAACTTACCTGTTGAATTGGGACACAATCGGGCTAAAAGCTCGAAACGAATATCTTTCTCTACTGACATTGACCGGGCATGAATTTTGAAAATGTGAGTTCTTCCCTCTAAGTCGGGTAAACCAAACTCAACCTTACGATCCAAACGACCGGGACGCATTAAAGCAGGATCAAGCGTATCAGGTCGGTTAGTTGCCATTAACACTTTGATATTCCCTCGTGGATCAAACCCATCCAGCTGGTTGATCAGTTCCAACATTGTTCGTTGTACCTAAAATATAGCCAATAAATAATTTAATTGGTTAGTGACCGAACTGAAAATTAATCTAACAGATAAATACGCTACTGCATATAATATTTACCTCATTATCTCCACCTGCTCCATCGTCAAATCGAGCACCTCCAATGGCATCAATTTCATCAAAGA
>JAQFZC010002159.1:0-24528 GCA_034695205.1 Dicyrtoma fusca | reverse complement strand
GGGTCTCTATTAATGCGCGGGTCTCTAATTGTACGCGGGGGTCCGAGGGGCTGAATGGAATAGTACGCGGGCGTTCTTTTAGAGGATTTACGGTACTATGTAGGTGCATGTGTGCTTTCTCCACTACACTACAGATATTGGTGTGTCTTCTTGCTCTTCTGTGTGCCTTTCTATAGGTATAGCTGTGGTATAGCTAGTTTTCTCTCGTGACTGTGCACTTGAGCTCCATTGACTCTGTTCACGCTTTTGTGAGCGGGTGTGTGAGAGGCGAAAGGTCTTGGTGGGAATCAAGTGGTCTTGTTATTGGTAGGTAGGTACTTTGTATTAATGGGCTCGGGTGTTGTTTTCTTCTGCATCTGTCAACGACAATGGAAACTTTTGTTTTCAACTGATTTTCTCTCGCATGAGTTTTGGCTGTATAGGTATAGCTATACCTATATGCATACGGAATATGGACGTATGCCATTGGAATGCCTGGAGGTATTTTAATCTCCTTTTTTGCAATGTGTAAATGACGTATTTTGATTTTTGCACTGTTTCAAAATGTTAATCTACATATTTGGCATTTTTTGAAAAGCCTTACGTTGTTTGACACTGTTTCGGAGAATTAAAACCTATTTTTGTGTTTTTTGAAAAGGCTAATATTTCGGTTTTGACACTTTTTCAAAACATAAGCATCACTTTTTTGCCCTTTTTCAAAGGTATTTTCCAAGGCAGATCGTATGACGTCATATTTACAAGGCTCTTTACAGTTGTATAAAAATTCAAGTATAGATAGGCGTATATAACTGTAATATTTAGGTAATTGTTTAGCTATTGGGTATACTGAGTGCATTAAAAACTAGGAATCTTTATTTGCTTTCCCTTCCATGGAAGTGTACATTTTGCATAGAGTTAAAGGCGGCTGCTGTATGTCCGTCTGTCCGTCTCTCATCTGATTATCATAATAGAACCCCATGTGATGAAGAGAGGGGACTGGAAATCGGGATCGGGGATTAAAATTTACTTTGATCAAGCTTCAAGGATTCTGAATTTGAATTCGAATAGCATGGAGACAGAGACACGACACGACTGACACGCGTTCGTTGGTAACTCTCATAAGGATCTTGTCTGTCTGTAATGGGTACATATTTGTACTTGGTGGGTAGGTCGAATATAATTAGATACAAGGTCTGTGGATGGGTGATGGATTTGTCCAGTTTTAGTCCTTCATTCTGGGGCGGTGTGTGTACTGTACGTACACGGTGCTTATTTCCTTTCATCATTTCATTTATATGGTAGACATGGGAGAGCTTATTATTAGGGGCCTTCCAAATACGACGGTGTACGATTTCAGATAGGCAAGAGCTTTCAGAAATAGAAAAAAAGGTCATAATAACATTTCAAAAAGTCCAGAAATATAATATTTAACCTTTTCAAAAAATGGAAAAACACATTTAAGCTTCTTAAAAAACAGTGTAAAACACCGTAAACTCTTTTCAAAAAGTGCAAATGCACATTTTCGCATCTTAAAAAACAGTGTAAAACATTGTAAAGTCTTTTCAAAAACTGCAAATACACATTTTCGCATCTTAAGAAACAGTATAAAACACCGTAAACTCTTTTCAAAAACTGCAAATACACATTTTCGCATCTTAAAAAACGGTGTAAAACATTGCAAAGTCTTTTCAAAAGCTGCAAATACACACAAAATTAACGTTTCCAAAAGTGCAAAATATAAAATTTTAATCAAATCCACACAAAAAAATGTGAAATGTGGAAGGCCCCTTTTACTGATTTATTTACGAGACACTACAAGTACATACCTACCTACACGAATTCAGTAGGTGTTAGTCATCTATATATATATACTGCAAATGTATGCAAGGGGATATATTTTATGTATAGACAGAGAACAATAAGTATGGGGCTAAAATCCGATTTGAGTTTCATTGTTTTACATTTTCAAAGAGAGAGAGAGATATCATCAGAGCAGACAGACAGAAACTCGGAGGGAGAGATCTCTCTCTCTCTCCTCTTGAGAGAGAGAGAGAGAGCGTCAGGGTGGACCTCATCAATGGAATGTTGATTTTGATTATGTTCATGGAGCCATTCAATTCACTTTCTATTAAAACTTGCATCTGAATTTACACACATTAAAACTTGTTTTTCCGCTCAACGTGAGCGTTCAAAATTTTAATATTAATATATTAACTCCAAGTTGTGAGTTTGTTGCTGGGATTCTGAGCGCTGGAAATGCACGTCCCACTTAACTACTACATACGTCCGTTGTTCGTTCCATCAGACTGGTCTTGAGCTCAATGCTGGTGTACAGAGAGCCTTCCTATAATTATTAAATTATTTTCTGTAAACGTCACATTCTCATTTGAAATGAGCTGGCTCATGATGTGAATAAAATATGCAATCAAATCCATCCCAGATCCCAGCATCCTTCATTTCAGATGTAAAGCCTCATAAATTCGGATTCTGAATCTGCTGGAAACTGTACAGAATTTATTTCAATTTCCCTCCTTGTTACATTTTAACGAGAGCGACCCAGTACTCAGTACCCAGTTGGTGACATAATGTGTATGTAATGTACCGTGTGGAGAGGACGGTAGGAAGGATGGGTAATAGTGCGTAGGGTTCACAATTCAGATTGGCTAATGCATAGAAAATTAGAAAATAGTGGTCAAATCAAAGCTGCAACCATGTATTATTATGAGCAACCTTTGTACACTCTGCTATTCAATGCAAATTGGCTCCTTTCAGTTATGACGAAGCGAGATTTTGATACACTTTCAATTTTTGAAAAGGCTGTATAGCCTATTCGCAACTGGCAAACCATGGAAAGCATACTTTACAAAACCCTTTAATTCTATAAATTAACTTTTTCAAAAAAGTCAAAACTAGTACATAACACCTTCTTAAAACGGTCAAAACTAGTAAACGACACTTTTTCAAAATGGTCAAAACTAGTAAATGACACTTTTTCAAAAAGGTCGAAACTAGTCAATAACACTTTTTCAAAACAAGTAAACAACACTTTTAAAAGGACAGAAAAGTAGAAATTACCGTTTTCAAATAGTTAAAACTAGAAATTCTTCTTTTTCAAAACTAAGTATATTACCGTTTCGAAATGCAGACATTTTCAGCTGTTTTACAAAGCTTACAAAAAACCTATTTTCATACTTTTTGAACTTCTATTATTATGTTTTACAGTATTTCAAAACGCTCAAATCCTATTTTTACCGTGTTTGAAAGGTTTATGTTTTGAACTGTTTTGTTTCTAAAAGCTCTTTAATTTTCTGTTTTGTAAAAATACCTGCCTAGCATTATGTTTCATGTTATTTCAAAGAGCTTAAATCTAGTTTTAATTTTTTATGCAGAAAGGCTGTTACACCGCGATTGACAAAGCACTTGTTGTTTCAAAACATTATTAGCAGTTTTGCCTGATTTAAAGCTGGCTTTCAGTTTCAACCCAAATCACTTTTAAGTGTTCACTAACGTCATACTTGATAGGTCCCATATATGTATATGTAATGTAGGGGGATACTTCAGTGCATTCCTATTGTAGCTGAATTTGTATTACAGTTATAAAGTTAAAGTGAATGGTAACAGTAGTGGTATAAAATATGTATGGTGGGTTCTTGAGGGCTCATGATAATTTTAGAGACTGCTGCATTTCAATGATTATGTTAAAGAAATCCCACGCATTATGATTTCCTATAGGAGTGAAAGTAGTGACTACAGCTATAGTTGTGGCAACTGGCAACCAATTGCGTTAGTGTACAGTATATATATAAGCGGGATTAACTAGGTTGAGCTAGGCTTCGTTCCTACAGAATCAGAAATACAAAAGAATGAACTGCACTACACACGCACGTATGTACCTAGAACGTGCATAATTACGTAGAAAGTACCTACTTACATTAGGTATGTATGTTTTGTGGTTATAGTTGTAGGCATATATAGTTATAGGTACGTATGTATATAAGATAGTTGCCTATAGTGTCCATGGTTGGACATTATAGTGAGCGGACTAAAGGACGGCACTTAGAGTAATACAATTATTGTATTATGTATGCGGAGGACGATGTCAAAATGTTGGACCCTCCATCCTCCTCCTTTTCTCGTCGTGATGAGGAGGATTTAGCTCATTTCAATTCGTTTCCTCTTCCATCTCCAGCCCCGAATATCTTTGTTGTGTGCTTGTCTCTCTCTCGCTTGTGTAAAGTCTCTCTCTTTCTCTCTGTTGGATTCTGGTGGCTCTCGCTGGATCTGGATTCTGGATCTACGGGGCTGCCGCATTAATGTTTTTGAATTTTCGGAGCTAATCGTAAACGCAATCGTTTCATGGATTTAGATGAACATCAAAGCTGATGAAGCTCTGGCCAAGCTACGTACAGCTAAAGCCAAGTCAGCCCGGATAGAGGAGTCTGAAACTACTACATACGAAGGAACATCACATTACTAATCATGCAGTGACATACATAAACAAATAGATGCTCGTGCACATGTAGGCTTGCATGGTAGGTAGCTCATTATATATGTGTAGCAACGGACGGATTTGCGGCGATTCTATCTCTGGACTGTGCATGTAGTAGGTAGTTATGTAGATAGTTTGTAAATCTACATTCAACATTCAACTATGTGCAAAATAAATAAATCGTCGTGTGTGTGTCTATGTTCAACGAGTAGGTATTTCTATCTCTATGTATCGCATCCATCCGCTCATTACGGGTCTCGCAAATATGATGCCGGACGATCTGCTATCTGGATCTCCTTTTTAAAAGATGCAAGGTAGAAATAGATATTAATGTTTTTAAAAAAGGGTAAAACGTGGTAGTAGCCTTTTGAAAAAATGCATATTGAGATTTACACCAGTTGAAACTCTTGAAACAGTGTAAAGCATTGTAATAGTCTTTTCAAAAAAATGCAAATGGAGATTTACACCTTTTGAAACAGTGTAAAACGTGGTAATAGCCTTTTTTAAAAAATGCGAATGGGAATCTACACCTTTTGAAACAGTGTAAAACGTAGCTTGTAGCATTTTAAAAAAATGCATATGGAGATTTACACCAGTTGAAACTCTAAAATATTGTAATAACCTTTTCAAAAAAATGCAAATGAAAAATTACACCCTTTGAGACAGTGTGAAACCTGGTAATAGCCTTTTCAAAAAGTACGAATTGAGATTTACACCTTTTGAAACAGTGTAAAACGTGAAAATAGCCTTTTCAGTAAATGCAAATGGAGATTTACACCTTACGCCTTGTAAAACAATATAAAACGTGGTAGTTTAGCCGTTTCCAAAAATGTGAAATGGAAATTTACAGCGTTTGAAAGAAACATTGTAAAATATGATATGAGCCTTTTCCAAAAATATAAAACTAGAGTTAAGCGTTTGCAAACAGTGCAGTGTAAAACATTCAGATTACACATTTGGAAAAAGACGAAAACGCTGTTTCTATTCTTTCTATGACGTCATAATTGACCGGTCCCTTATGTTCTGCAGTAATGCAGTGCGTAGGGTTAAAAGTGCTATAGAAATTGGACCTTGCATCGAGGTAAAAGTTGCTCTCTGTTCTGTTCTGTTGCTCTGTACATACTGTACTGGAGTACTGGAGACCCAAGTTACTGTCCCAATGTATAAATCAGGAGGCAATTACAATCTGCATATGATTAAAGCGTCTTTATGCCCTTCCTGTCGCAACATTTTGATTCATTAGATCGTGTTTTGTTATAGCCGGAGAGAGCAGGAGTGGAATACTATTAGTGATAGAGGGATGCGTGTTGGTAGATAGGCACTCACCTATTTAAGCATATAGTATGTACAGCTATAGGTATATCATAGGGCGACAGAGAGTAAAGGAAAAAATAGTGGAGGGTCGCTGGGCTTGAATTCGAACCGGCAGCCGACACTCTATTCATTTGGCATTAGTCGGAGAATTAGCATTAGCCAACTGTTCCCCAATCTCGATTTTTCACTTCATAAATAAGCACACACACAATTCAATTCCACATTATTTTTCTACTAAGGATGAGATTCGGTCTCTGATAGTGTAAGTAATAGTAGCAGCAGTAGTAGATATGTATATGTATGTAGTATAGCCGCTATATAGCAGAGAATGAGATTTAGTTTTACTATTAAGCACATGGAAAGAAAAAGTCCTTGTGTTGCATAAGTGGATTGGATTTGGATTTATATGTGTGCCTTCGTATTTAGCGATTTGTATCGCATTCAGTTCATGTGCACTTACCTACCTACCCACGTTTGTATGAGAAGTAGAATTAGAAAAATTATCATAATTTTTTTTATTTCTGCTGTAGTGATGGCCGAACAGCGCCTGCTTTCACTTTGTCCAAGCCGAACAGTATGCGTTTGGATGGGAGTTTTGTTAATCCATTTACATTGCATAATTATTACTGCTGAAGGTTTCTGTTCACATTGAGTTTGTAGGGCTTCTTTATTCGTTTTAATTTTAAAGTACCTACCTAGCTTGCTTACATGGCGAAATTGGTACATCTGGCGTGTTTTACTGCCACAGTCTGTTCCAGAAAAAAGTTAATTCGTAATAACTTGTCAGTTGCAGAGATGATTTCGATAAAACTAAATAAATAAACTTAATACAGAATTTCGTAACGGTCAGGTGGAAAATGAATTATTAGTTGTAAGTAGAATTAGGTATGAATAAAAATTGTACCTAATTTGTTGTTTTGTTGTATTTTACATTTTAAATGTTCACATTTGTAATTCGTATGCAGTATGCGTCCTTGGAATATTTTGAAGAGTATTATTTAAGAATATAAAATGAATTGGAAAATGTCGCAATTAAGTAGCACTCAGTGGCTGTTTACTAAGACAGTGATGTTTCCAGTGTGTCAATTTGTCAACTGAGGTTTTTATTTATTGTAATGGTTATTGGTTTTGTAAGATTGTTTGAGTCCACTGAGGTAAGTAGGTAGCTACTACCCCTGTGTACTTTGGCACATGGGATTTTTTCAGATTGTAATGGAAAACATGAAAGTACATAGTAATAAGGCAGTAGAGTAAGATAAAGTAGTGCTACTTTGGAACACTATGGACTTGATTACGGATGTATGTATGCTAATAATTGTGATTTATTTATTGTTTTGATTTGAAGGCTGGGAGTCGATCAGGATCTTTTGGTGGTTGTGAAATCTCTTCTCGACCCTCCTCCGCATCACCTCGTGGATCTCCAGCTGGATCGGGCTCCGGCCATGGCGGCTCCCAGAGCACCATCCTTCAGATGATGATGAAAGAGCGGGGCCTCGTCAACGGTCATCAGAGTCAATCATCTTCAAGTCAACAACAGCAGCAGAGCTCCCAGGAAGCTCAGATGCAGATCCATTCTAGTCGCTCATCATCCTTGCACCATCCGGATTTTGAGAGACAGCGCCATCATCCTCACCACCAGCAGCAGCAGCATCAACAACAACAATCTCATAGTCAACATGGACACGGTCATAACGGACAAGTTCATGGACTTCATCATGGCAGATCTCATAATAGACATGGTCATCAAACGTCTCGAATCCATTCACGGGATCCCATCAAATCCGAAAGAAAATCTCAGTCTATCTCACCGCTTCACTGTGATGGTGAGTGCCTTACCGTCATTGCATTGATGCCCGCTTGTGCTTCTGTTCGATTCCTAGTTACGTACCTACATACCTAGTTGTGTTAACCTATTCGGCACTGGGAAACCAAGTAAAGAATGCTTCACTATGGTGTAGTTTCTACAAGTTAACTCTTTCAAAAAAGTCAAAACTAGTAAGCAACATTTTCAAAAAGGTCAAAGCTAGAAAACAACATTTTCATAAACATTCAAAACTAGTAGCAAACACTTTCAAAAAGTTCAAAACTATAAAGAAACATTTTCAAAAAGGTCAAAACTAGTAGCTAACACATTCAAAAAGGTCAAAACTAGTAGCTAACACTTTCAAAAAGGTCAAAACTAGTAACTAGCACTTTCAAAAAAGTCAAAACTAGAAATAAACACTTTCAAAAAGGTCAAAACTAGAAATGAACACTTTCAAAAAGGTCAAAACTAGAATTCAGGACTTCCAAAAAGGTCAAGAATAGAAATAAACACTTTCAAAAAGGCCAAAACTAGAAATTAGCATTTTCAAAAATATGCAAGCCTAATACATACCTAACACCTAAACAAAGGCCAAAATAAGAAACTGGCATTTTATAAAAAGTCAAAATAAGAAGTTGGCATTTTGTAAGAGGTCAAAACTAGAAACTACTATTTTGGAAAAGATGTCAAACTATGTAGATTCATCCCCGTTTCGAAAAGGTTAAAGCAAGATCGCATTTGCACCGACGATTTGTCCCTTCA
The DNA here is from genome assembly GCA_034695205.1 of Dicyrtoma fusca. NCBI lineage: Eukaryota > Metazoa > Arthropoda > Collembola > Symphypleona > Dicyrtomidae > Dicyrtoma > Dicyrtoma fusca. Next base: position 16,180 of record JAQFZC010002159.1, on the reverse strand, counting down.
CTGTCATTGATATTTGTGGAGGGTCTCTGATGAATTTTTCGGTTGTTAAGAGGAAGGAAACTTTAGTCAAAAAGAAACTCCGTTGAAAAAGACAAAGCTCCCGTGTTCAAGCCATACATCTCACAATTTCAATAACCTGACTTTTTTTTTGTAACAGAATATTTATTTTATTTTTCTATTCAATATTCCGTAGACATCAGGTTCAGCTTCATTTTTTTTTATTCATCTTCTTCTCTGTTTCTGTTCTGTTCTTTTCTATTCTGATCTGTTACACTCGTTGCTTTGGTTTATTGGTTTTTTGGTGAGCGCATCTCTATTTTATTAATATACCCGCGCCTTTTTTATCTGGGTGGACTGACTGCCTGCCAGTGCAGACTGGGAGTTAAGGAAGCCCTGGAAGTAGATTCAATCAGGGAAATATACCTAATGTAAATCCATAAATATGAGTCTATTTTAATTTTTTTTATACATTATGTAAACTTGAAAAGATGACAGTGATTAAATTCATAGGGACTTTACTAGCTCTGCTCTGCTCTGGTCTCGTCTCACTCGTCTCGTCTGGCTCGTCTCATCTCCGGACCCCTAAAGAATAAAAATAGGATAGAAAAAATATATATTATTTTAATTCACTGGCCAAGGCTGATTCTGATTACTGATTGTTGATAGCTCCGTATTTTTTCAGGTTCATTGAAATATTTTCTATTACTCTACGCCTACGCTTTCGCATTTCGTCGACGGGCTAAGCTTCTTTTTTTGGAAAAATTATGTAAAATAGCTACCTACTACCTATTACCTATGCAAATTACCTTGTTTTTCGTCGTATTTTTGAGTTACTTATGTATTTTTATTTTATGCCGTCTAGTCTAGTCTAGTCACCAGTTGTCGAATTTCTAATGCAGTGAGCCAGACAGTGGAAATACATTAATAATGTTGCGTATGTCATTTTAATTTAACCTTTTCGAAACGGTCATATATTTAGTTTTGAATGATTTTGAAAACGGTAATTTCTAGTTTTGACCTTTTTGAAAAAGTGTTATTTACTAATTTTGACCGTTTTGAAAATGTGTTATTTACTATTTTTGACCGTTTTGAAAATGTGTTATTTACCTACTAGTTTTGACCCTTTTGAAAAAGTGTTATTTACTAGTTTTGACAGTTTTAAAAAAGTGTTATTTACTAATTTTGACAGTTTTAAAAAAGTGTTATTTACTAGTTTTGACCGTTTTGAAATGTGTAATATACTAGTTTTGACGGTTCTAAAAAGTTGGTTTATAGAATTAAACAATTTTTTAAAGCATTCTTTCCAAGATTCCCCAGTTCCTAATAGGTTAAAAGTAGATCCATCGGTCTTTGTAAACATGCGTCGGGAGGGCATTTAACATTACTTTCTCCATTAGCCAGTCTGTGAAATAATTTGATCAGATAAAAAGAGGAAAGTTTACACGTTGTTTAAGCACTACTTGGCAAAAGGGGAGCCAGCCGAAGGCTCCTGGTACCTGCCTTCTACAGTGTCGAATAATTTTACTTTCATTTGAATTAATATTGTATCATCTTTATGGAACCAATAGACTGACCTTGTAGTTTGTAGTAAATTATTGAAAATCCAGACAGCAGATTATTTACTTGCGTACGAAAGTTCGACCCTTTTTTCAAAGGGACAGTGACGTTATATTTGCAAGGCTCCTGACTGCATTGATTGTGTTGTGGCTGGTCTTTTAAAATACGAGGAGGTCTACTTAAGTGGAAGTGGGTTCCTAAAAGTTGTGGCTAAAGATGTACTGTGGTACGTAGTTCTGCGTCTTTGGATTAGGATTGCATTGTAGTATGTAGCTCTGGACTAGAATTTTTGATGTAAGATGCAGTATCATATGATAATATAGGTAATGTGAGTGTGATATGAGAGCCTATAGCAGTGACTAGTACGAGCATACCATTAAAATTACATTGGATAATTTTTACGATAGTGTAATAAATAAAACTTTGCTACCAATTATGCATGTACTTAGCCTCATGTCGTAAAATCTAATCAAGTTTTATGATTGGAAAAACGAGAAAAATTGCTCTAGCTCCAGCACTTTCCGCTGTACAGAAACACACAAAGTATAGCGACAGTATAGCATTATAACTATTGTGAATGCTATACATACTTCTTTTCTTGAGGCTTATTCTTATTACTTACGTACAAACGCTGGCGTTTCTTTTCTGTGGTATTATTCTGTATGTATACTTACGCAATGTTGAAAGTCTAAATTCAGTTTCGTTCAATTTTGTTTTGTTCAAAGCCTGGGTTCCTTTATAATACCCGATTAAGCGTAGATTCAAATTCAAATTCGACTGTAGCAAGATATTTTTTTGTATTAAGTATTATGACATTTTTATTTTAGTCTATTACAGCCATCTAAGTTCCTATCGTGTATATAAGTTCCGAGTTGGTAGTTCGTACTTTGCTTTCTACATGATAATCAGTCTTAAGTCTATTGAATTTTGATGTAAATTACATTTGCTTCATAGTTGATTTGATATCATTATTATTCCTGTTCCAGATATTTTCTGAGCCACTTGCACTTGCTTGAGTGCTCCAGTCGCTTTCGATTCGGCATTCGGAAATGTTTTACTCGTATTTATTATTATTACGGGAAAAAATCCACTGAGTTTGTCTCACTAGTCAGTTTCAATTTCAATTTTCAATTCAAGTACCTATAGGTAATAATATGTGCGTTATATTATACAAGAATGTACCTGCTATACGGGTGGTGGTGGTTATAGCCTACTATATACATCGGAGTGTGAGGAATAGAGGACAGACAGAAAAAATGAAAAGCATCCCTCTTTTCTTTTTTCATTTTGAACACTTTGGTGGCAAAAGGGTAGGGCTGGAGATAACTTATTAAGTATGTATGCCAAGTGCATTTATAATTTATTGGTGGAAACCTTTTTACGTTTTTTATTTCCTTTTCTTGTCTGTGTCTATGTGTGAGAGAGTGTACCATTTACTCAACCATTGTAGCCATTGCAATATTATAGGGCTGGCTATACCTATAGCTATGTAAGGTAGGTACGTACCTATGTATCTGTCAGTACATACATTGCATGGCTATTGGTATTCGTATTGGTATTGATACGTCTGTATTGATAGTGCCGGACTATTGGGTTGGATCGTTGGATTGGACAGAGAATTGCGGGTTTGACGTAATGAAATGCACAGCACATCGTAGATCATAGTTTCTTAGTGTATTATGTACAGAATACCGATACTTTTGTTTTATTTTCTACTTTATTTTTCTGGACGGCAGCGGCATGGCAGAGTGAATGAATTAACCTTTCAAAAATGTAAGGGTTGAATACAGGAACGGACCGCGAAGGAATGCAAAATGTAGCTTGAGGAACCTTGTAATTATTGCATTACACCTTTTCGAAAGCAGCAAATTATAAAATTTACGTTTTTCAATCTTCAAAACTGCTATATGAGCCTTTCCAAAAACTAGCAAATCGTAAAATTTACGTTTCTTAAGCTTCACAAATGCAATATGCGTCTTTCCAAAAACAAGCAAATCAGCAATTCAACGTTTCTTAATCTTCAAAATGAAATAATAGCACCTTTTCGAAAACAAGCAAATCATAAAATTTACGTTTCTTAAACGTACAAAATGCATTCTACGCCTTTTCAAAAACAAGTAAATCAGAAAATGTGTGTTTCTTAAACTACAAAAATACAGTATGCCCCTTTCCAAAAATAAGAAAATTATAAAATTTACTTTCTTAATCTTTAAAAATGTAATTTGCATCTTTCCAAAAAAAAGAAATTCATAAAATTTGCCTTTAAAAAATGTTCAAACTATAACATTTACGCATCTAAAAAACATTCATTTCTATTTCCTATTATGTCATATTTGACAGGCCCCTTAGGCGCAACTTGGGTGTGTAATGAATACATATAGTGTCTATAGTGGTATAGTGCTACTGAATATAACTAGATCTATGAATCTACAATCCACATGGCTGGACTACAGCAACTACAGCTCACTTGCTCAGTCAGTCCCATCATAAAAATTATAATGGTCCAGTAGTGCATAATAAATGTGGTCAGTATTAATGTTGAATAGTTGATTGTTAGAATTCAGGTAAGAATTCATTACTTCATGTCGTGGTGGATCGTGGTCTTGGAGTTGTACTAAATATTCCATAACATTTATAATCAGTCGGGGGAATGAGGTGTATTAATTCTTTCTTTTTTTTATTCCAAGTAGGCTGGCACACTGGTGCTGGTAATGGTACATAGTTGCTATATGTATAAATATACACGCCTGGATGTATTATTAAATCATGCATAAATCTATATAAGTTGGCTAATAAGTGAGGTTAGTTCGAAGCGTTTTTGTTTTTATGATCCCGAGCATTGGATTGAATTGGCTTGGCTTGGCTAGCAAGCAGGCTGCCTGCCTTGCCTTCTGAACTTACACGTTAGAAGGAGAATAATCAAAAATGTTAATGTTAATATGCTTTGGCTCGACTTGGAATAAAAATGTAACCAGGTTGGACCCAGCCGCTATTATTTACACTATAAAATAGGCTGTGGTCTTGGTTCTGGTTCTTGGTATGTGCCAATATCTGTAAGAAGGTCTGTGGCTATATACTGTGTGCCTACCTACCCTCAGACGTAGAAGTTAGATGGGTAATCTAATAACTGAAATATGCATGGTGCTCTAAAGACTCTATTACCCAAATTGTTATTGTTTACGAGGAAAGAAAATGGGCCTTCTTACCAGACTAGGAATTACATAGCCAGCCTTATAGCTTTTATACTTGAGACGCTCTGTAGCCTGTACTATGGATGGACGGCGGAGGTTCGTACTAACAATGTTGGTACCTATGTACATATAAATCCACAATTCAACTTAATCTTTTCTTAAGAACAATTTTATGAGTTTAACCACTATTTTTCCCTGATATAATTATTATTAGCACGCCTCCCCGATGTTAGGATATCTCGGTACATTGGTACATAATAGAAAAGATATCGCCGCTTAAGATGCAGAAAGACGCGGATTGACGCGTCGTTCTGTAAACAGAAAGGGGGAACATAGGGAACGTTTTAAGACGCAAAGTAACGCGCTTCCAGAAGCGTCAAAAAATGTTTTCCCAATTTTACAAGTGTATTGTAATTAGCTGGGTAATATTATGTATAACCTCATTTTGGCACTCTTTAAAATATTATGCAAAACCGTAATGTGAACTTTTTAAAAGGATGAAAGACTTAGATTTGCACTTTTTAAAATAGCTATGGAAAATGTTGAGTTTCATTTTTTCAAAAGGTACAAAACCTCCTTTTACACTTTTTCCAAAGTCAGAAACCTTCAAATTTCACTTTTTGAAAAAGAACAAAACTACTATGCACATTGTTTCAAAAGATGCCAAACTTCGATTTACGCTTTTTGAAGTATGCAAAACCTCGATCTACACTTCTTGAAATATGAAAAACGTTGATTTTTACTTTTTCAAAAGGTACAAAACCTCCTTTTACACTTTTTCCAAAGTCAGAAACCTTCGAATTTCTTTTGAAAAAGAACAAAACTTTTATGCACACTTTTTCAAAGGATGCCAAACTTTGATTTACGCTTTTTGAAATATGCAAAACGTTGATTTTCACTTTTTGAAAAATGCGAAACACCAAATTGCACTTCGTTTAAAGATGCAAACCTCGGCTTTACGGTATTTACACTTTCTCAAAACATGTAAATGTCACTCCATTTCGGATTTTAAGAGTACGCGCCAGTTTGCATCAAAAACCATTCCCCTGCACGTCCTTTTCCTTGTAATCAGTAGTGGATATGCGTCACTTTGCACCTTAAGGAGGGATATGCTATATGGTTTTTATAGATGCATGGCCCTGCCTTACGAATGTTATGATGTGGTATGAAAGTAAAACTGTTAGTTAATTCTCTGTTCAGTCGGATTAATGTTGTGTAGTCTGGTGGAATAGTACAGAAATTAAAACTGGTCGCTCATAAAGACACGTGTGTGCATTATAAAACTTTACCAGTCATTACCTAAGTAGTCATTGTTCCGTACCTCTCCGTATAGGCATATTTTATGAAGATGAATTTCTAGGGCATTTTTCTTTTGCATGTCGACTTTTTAATTTAATCACACAAACCATTGACATGTTGTAATCTGCCTGGGATCTAAGAGCTATAGACTCGGACCGGGCGGACTAGGCATTGCTTGGCTCTCTATTCGTAGGAAATAAATGTGTGAGATGGGGAAGATATAGAAAATAAACCTGCATAATTACATCCCTAACGTTGCGCCAAATAGGTAGTGAATAATTATACATTGTGTGATAACAAATTTAAGTCTCTGTAATGCACATGACTTCATTATTATTATTGGCATTTCTAGACAGACCAAGACGCCTATGTAACGGGCGTACCTTTAGTATGTGAGGAATTTTCTGCAGAATGGCTGCAAAGTTATCGTTTGTCCGTCCTTTAATTCCTTCACTTCACCTTACATTATGCATACAGTGACTAGGCTTGCTGTATATGTACATATGACTTTTACAAAATGCTTAAATACCCTGTGGTGCCCGTTTGGTGTAAGTTTTACGTTTTGCTTTTTTTGAAGCGTTTGACCTATTCAAAACTGGGAAATCATGTACAGAATGCTTTAAAAAAGTGTTTATTCTACAAATTAACTTTTTCAAAACGATCGAAACAAGATATTGACATTTTCAAAAACATTCAAAATAAGTGAGTAGCACTTTTAAAAAGGTCAAAATAGGAAGTTGACATTTTCAAAAAGGTCAAAACTGGAAATTGATATTTTCAAAAAGAATTAGTAAACAACACTTTAAAAAAGGTCGCTCTGAAAATTTGAAATTAACCTTTTAAAAATGTTCAAAACACGAAAGTTACACTTTCGAAAAGGTGCAAATCTAACTATACAATCGTTTCGAAAAGGTTAAATACCCACTTTTGAGCTTTTTATGATTTGCTTTTTTTTAAAAGACGAATATGACCTTTTATTTTTGCACATTTTTGAAACGTATAAGCAGCAACTATTTTAAGTTTTTGAAAATTAAATTAAATAGTTTCCCTTTTTTTTAAAGGCGCACATTTTGTTTTTGTAGTTGTTGAAACGTTAATACCATGAGTAGGTATTCAACCATTTTGAAAGATTTTTTCTAATCCGAAAGAAATACATGGAACGTCATATTTGGAAAGCTCCTTCGTGTAAATGATGGGGAGAGGGAACAAGAACAAGAGCATTGCATTATTCTCTGAAAGTACTGAAGGGGAAAAGTAATCTCCAGGAAAATGATCATTGAATGGCCTGCATGGGAGTATAAATTTTAAATTGTTTTAAAATGCAGAATGTAGCCCAGTCCAGTCGGTTGAAAACATTATTAGCTGCTACTTCTACTACAGATGAACAGATGAAGGCATGTGTGTTGGTTTGGTAGTAATAGCAATTGTGTGTGTGGACGATGCGATGGCTGGTGCAGTGTCTTAGTTTGCGAGTGGATACATACAAAGTAAAGGGTGGTTGATCCGTAACGTGAACGTAGTAGAGTGTGTGCGGTGTCTAATCGTAAGTTGGATTTGAGTTTGAGTTCCACACTGGAATTAGTGGAGGGTTAGAAAATAATGTAAAATGTCTATTGAATATTGAATAAATGCAAATGGGCTCGTTTTCAACTTCTCGCCTCGCAATTCACTCTCTGCCTCTGTCTCTCTCTTTCTCACATCGTGCTTGCTTACTTTTTGTACGTGCACCGCACTTTACCCCCATCCATAACCCAAAGTTCCATTCAACCGAAGCCAAACAAATGGATGTTGGATGGACTTTCCTTGTGAAACAAAAAGAAAAAAAGAGTCAAGCGTTTCTTAAGAGGAGATAATTTCTTTGGCTCTCATTTGAAGGTAGCGTAATGCATACAGATAATCCAATCGTATCCAAACATAGATACTGCCGGTTAGGATACAAAGTGTCGCTTATCCATTATTATTTATAAGCAAAGTAAGTGCCGGGAAATGTTGTAAGATCCAAGGGGATTTGACTTGATAGTTTCCCATTTGTAAAAAATGTGGACACACTTGGACATCATTGAAAAAAGGGCAATTCGACGTTTTGCATCATTGAAAAAGGGCATTGCGAGGTTTTTCATATTTCTAAAAGTATAATTCGAGGTTTTGTGTGCTTCAAAAAGAGCAAATCGAGGTTTGACGTGTTTCCAAAAGTGTAAATCCAAGTTTTACTTGTTTCAAAAGGAGCAAATCCACGTTTTTGATGTTTCAAAAAGAGAAAAATAGGGAGCTGCGTATTTCAAAACGGTCAAACCCAGGTTTTGAGAGTGTTTCAGAATGGTCCGTCAAACCCGTGTTTTGCGTGTTTCAGAAAGAGCAAATCCAGGTTTTGCTTAGGTATTTCAAAAAGTACAAGCCCAGGTTTTGCATGTTTTAAAAAGAGCATCGAGGTAGTGAAACTTTGATTGATCAGGGTATTTGTATTTAAAAAATGATAATCAAAGTTTAGTTTATTTCGAAAAGTGCAAATCAAAGTTTTGACTCCGTTTAAAACGTGTAAAATTTACGTTTTACACTGTAAAGAGCTGATTTGTTTTCGATCTGTCAATAAACATAGGAAAATATTGAGCCCTGTTGAAGGCTTCATGGATATGCGTAACTTTGCCTTTGAGACGGCAACACCTCCCTACCTGCCTACCTTACATAATACAGATAATGCAGATGATTGGAGCATCAGATAAGAAAATAAGGTGCTTCTGCTCACCCTTTTTCCAAATTAATTGGAAAGTTTTTATTCACCTAGGCAGGCTCATTGGGGATACCTGGGCAGTAGGGAGGTTGGTAGTTCTTAACTTGGTTGTTAAAAATCCTTTCCTACGTATTCCTTTTACTAATACACCAAATCTCATTGCACATCAGTTAGCACACCTTTCTACATTAAAAAGATAAATCGTGGTTCTCTTGGACCGTCCGTCCGTCCGTGGTCTCTGCGAATACGGAAAGTGTGGGGGGTTTCACTCCGCAGTCCAAAGTTCCAAAGATGGGAGTAGAAAGTACAAATCCATTGTATGACTAGCATTACTTTACTGTGTAGATAATCTATGAACCTATTAGCATTTAAAATGTATTTACCTACTTCACAGAAAGGAATTACATAATCATCAACTAATTATCTTGCCTTCTGTCAAGACAATAATGTTGTAGTTTTGTCCAGTGGATTGTGAATGTAGGATTGCGTGATTAAAATGCATGAGTGATTCCAGTAATAAATAATTTTGCTTGTGCTTTCGCTCTTGCAGTAATTATTAATGTTGAAATTATAATAAAATAAATCTATGATGGTAGTAGTAGTTGGCTGTTGTATAGTACTTAGTACTTGTAGTACATAGTTTTACCTCGTCTTTACGACTTTTATGCTAAGAATACTGATATTTTTTGTCAGCTGCGCCTGCAATGGAAGTGTGTGGCTGGCTTCCTTAGCTTGGCTCCGTGATTATTACCTCTGCAATGCAATGTTAATCTCGTTGAACTGAAAGACAATAGTAGAGAATGCTGCTGCTGCTGGTATTACATAATAATTATACCTTAAGAAGACCTAGACTCCCATGCATATAATTAGGGACCTTCCAAATATGACGTCATGCCGTTTACGGGTTGACCCGGTAGACAAATGTTTTAAAAAAGAAGTGAAATGCATAGTGACATGCTTACAACAACATTAAAAAGAGTATAAACGTAATAATGTGGTCATTTTCAAAAGATTCAAAAGTAAATTTCAACTTTTTGAAACAGTGTAAAACGTAGTATTAGCTTTTTCAAAAAATGCTCAAATAGAAATCTTGTTGAAACAGTGTAGAAGAACATGGTAGAACGTGGTATCAGCTTTTTCAAAAATTGCTCTTACTAGAATTAATCTTTTTGAAACAAACCAAAAGGTATAATAAAGCTTTTTCAAAAAATGCACAAATACAATTAAGCTTTTTGAAACAGTGTAAAAAGTAGCACGAAGCTTTTTCAAAAAATGTGCAACTGGAATTTAGCTTCTTGAAACGGTGTTAAACGTATTATAAGCTATTGCAAAAAATGAACTACTAGAATTAAGTTTTTCGAAACAGTTGAAAACGTAGTATAAGCTTTTTCAAAAAATGCGGAAATAGAGCTAAGCTTTTTAAAACAATGTAAAACGTATTATTAGCTTTTTCAAAAAATGCACAACTATAACTAAGCTTTTAACACAGTGTTTTAAAAGCATACATATTAGGCATTAGCATTTGTTAGAAGAAAAAAACCAAAAACTACACTTCAATTTTTCAAAAGAGGCAAATGGGATGTGACGTGAGATTTTATCGTCTAAGATTTTTGGAAAAATCTCGCGTAAATGACGTCATACTTGAAAGGCCCCTTACTAAATGCGACTGACTTGTGACTGTGAGGTGGAAAAGTAATACTTGAGTGGTTGCTGGAAGGGAAATTATGATAATTTTTTTTATATGGTATGGAGATGAGCTGGGCATTCGGGATTCGGTATTGGAATTAGTAATTTGATTTGATATAATAGGTTCAACTGATTACCTTCAGACGGTCGGTAGTGATGCGGTCGTAGGTTGGTCTGTACAAGGGCTACACATGTAATTATTATTCCCTGTCTTGGCTTTCCTTTCCTTTGGCTTGAGTCAGTGCCAGTGCCATTGCGAGTGCAGTGGTCGTTCTTTCGTTCCTTCGTATTGAATTATAAATTCACATGAAAATTCCAACGTAATGAAGTAGCTGAATCCTGAGGGAAATTTATAATTTATTCATAATTTCGGTTGGGTGATGGACACTTTGGATTTTTTTTTACTGGTCCGGCAATGGTACTGGCACTGGTAGACTGGAGACCTGAGGCTGTCAACAGAGTAATAGGAAATAAGTGGGGCTGCTATAAAAAAAATTATGAACAAGTCTACAGTCTACTGTGTGCTTCGTATTTTGTATTGCATTGTGTGCTGTTGTAAAAGTTGTAATGAAATGTTTGGGCTGGGACTCAGACAATGTAGGTGCCTACTATGTAACTACTAACTACCCACCTAGTTGTTTCGTAGTGTTGTACAAGTTGTAGTTTGTACAGTTTTTTTAAACTTGAACTACATCCAACATTAATTATACTAATAATTCTTATTATTTTAATGCATACATATTTTGACGGTATCAAAGTGCCTATCAATTTAATTAATATTCAAATTTCAAATTTTGTATGGCTACTGACTACTGATATACTATATAATATAGCGTTTGTCTTTTCTTTTGTGTTTTGCCATGGTATTACCATTGCCATTGCCATTACCATGGGGTGAGTGTGACTGTCAGTCAGTCAGGGAACTCCCAAATATGACGTCTTAGGGTGTGGGGTAGAAAAATGATTTGAAATAAGGAAAATTTAGACTCTAGGCCTTTTGAAGGAGCAAAACATACTATTGCCCTGTTCAAAAAGTGTAAAAATGGATTTAACCTATTCGGAACTGGGCAACCATCGAAAGAATGCTTAATAGCAGTGTTTTTTCTACAAATTAACCTGGTAAAAACGGTCAAAACTAGTAAGCAACATTTTCAAAAACGTTAAAAACCAGAAATGAACGCTTTAAAAAGGTCAAAACTAGAAACGGACACTTTCAAAAAGGTCAAAACTAGAAACGAGCACTTTCAAGAAGTCAAAAATAGAAATAAACACTTTCAAAAAGGTCAAAAATACAAATGAACACTTTCAAAATGGTCAAACCTAGAAACTAACACTTTCAAAAAGGTCAAAACTAGAAACAAACACTTTCCAAAAGGCCAAAACCTGAAACTAACACTTTCAAACAGGTCAAAAATACAAACGAGCACTTTTAAAAAGCTCAATACAGGAAATTAACATTTTCAAAAGCATATAAAACAAGATACTATACATTACTGTTTCGCAAAGGTCTGTTCAACTGTTATGAAAATGCTTTTAAGATAGGTAGTCATTTCTATGATGTCATACTTGACAGGCCCCTGGCCCTAAATCAGTGTATAGCATAAGACTAGAGTACATCGTAGTATAGTCCATATATAAATATTTTATAGCATTTTATCAGATTTAATGAGTTTTAGTATAATGAGATGAGATTCTTAAGTAGTGTAAGTGCAAGGATAATTTAAATTTCACTCTATGTACGCTCCTTCTGACTATAGCCTTTTAAATACCTCCCTGAGTATAGCGGGACGGCTCCCTCCGCTCACCATAAATAAAAAGAATGGGACATAATGGATTTGAATTGCTATTATGTGTACCAGTACAGTCCATTATGGAGAGTTTTTAATTCGCAATCAGTATTCAGTTCAGTTGGAGAAAAAAATGGAGTGTCTGCTCCATCCTCACACAAAATATGTAGGCTCACTAGCCCACTATAGACGTATGTATCCTACGAGGGTCTTTCCACGCGAAAAAATGTGAAATTCACTTGCATTTTCAATGAGATAGTTTTCTGAATAAAAGGAAAGGATTCTCATTCTCGGGAAGGGACGGGATTCCAAGTAATTACTTATTTAGTATGCTAGCCGTTTAAATCTGAAATTGTTGTGTTGCACTATTACTGTCTACTAGTGACAGACCCAGGGAATGAATACAATAATACACCAACTACCAACTCAGCCATAAGAATGAGAGTGAAAAATTCTATTTAATCAAGATCAATGGATTTTTAATTTATTTTTTATGCAGTGTACTATTGTGTAATTAATTGTAAGTAAAAATTATTTTGTTTTTCTTTTTGTGTATTGCAGTCAAACCGGAAAGTTTAGCTGCCGCCGCGGCTGCTGCCTCAAATCTGACGAGTAACTTGAATACGAGCATTGGGACTGCCTTACTGAATTTAGCATCCCTGGGAAATTTAGCCTCCTTTCAACAGTCCATCCCGAGTAGTTTGATGACGTCGAGTAGTGGTGGTGGTGGCAACCATTTAAATAATCTCAACTCCAATGGAAATAACAGTAGTAGCAGTAACAACAACAACAACAACAGTGATATCAGTCGAAGCATTAGTAATATTTTGAGTCAACAGCAGCAGAATCTATCGGCAGCATCTGCCTCGGCCATGTCAAATTTGGCAGCAGCCGCCGCCGCCGCAAATCACATCCATCACAGCTCACCTCTCAATCTCACCAATGCAAACGCGGGCTTGGCGGGTTTCAGTAGTGGTAGTAGCAATCATCCAAATCCAAATAATGGGAACAACAACAGCAGTAGCAGCAACAACAACAACAACAATCACAACTCCTCTTTAAATAATGCAAATGCGGCTCTCATCAATTCACATTTAGCTCAGCTCATAAGTCAACAGAATAATAATTTCCTTGCTAATAATATGGTGAGTGGGGGTGGGACGAATCCCAGGGGCTCACCTGGCGTCTCCAATGGATCCATGCCACAATTGATATTAGCGTCGGGACAAATCGTTCAAGGGATACAGGGTGCTCAGCTACTCATTCCAACCTCGCAAGGTACTTTTTTTTTTAAATGTGTGTATCTTTTACCTTGGCTAGACTTAGACGCTCCCTCCCCTTAAAAGTTACATAATATGCAATACATACGTGACACATTTCAGTAATGCCATTAATTATTATTTAACGGTCTGCCCGGATTCGAAGGTACCTACCTACAACCTACACATTAAAAGAAGGTTTTAGATATTTATTATATGCACTTTTATTATTGTTTCATTTTTCCAGATTTAATCAGACTAAATTTCCAGATCCAGAATAATTAGGTATATCCTCAATCGATTGAAGAAGGCTAGCCGTTGTCGTAACGTAAGGAGCCTTGCCAATATGACGTCATATTTTATATTTCTTGGGTTAGCTGTTCGGAAAGAGCTTTCAAAATAGTCAAATACGTGAAGAACATTTCAAAAATTCTAAAAACACAATAAATACACCTTTTCAAACAAAGCAAAATTTTTTTAAAAGCTACAAAAACGTACTGTACAACATTTAATTGACGTTTCAAAAATAGACAAAACACGTTTTTTCGAACAGGCTAGGCATTTTGAAAAAAGAGATTTCTATGACGTCATATTTGAAAGGCCCCAAAGGAAGAAGGGCCTACATGGACGGACGTGCGATGAATTTCAAAATAAAAAATTAGCCGGTGATAGTTGAGACCGATCTCTGCTCTACGTTTCCACTAGTGACTAGTACCTAAATGTTTATCTGTATGAGACGGGGTGGGACATAGAGGGATTAGGCTGCCAATTATAAAGCGCGCAAAGATATGTAGGTATTCATGGGCTTCCAGTATACACTATCCTTATATAAGGATAGAAATTATTATTGTTATTTAAATGAGAATGTGATCCGACATAGAATACTCGCTCTCTCTGTCGCAGTGGTTATACGATGCGATGGTGAGATGTTGAGTTCACGTGATTATAATTATTATAATTACCTGTTGTAGGCATAATTCACCGGGAACTCCCGGGTGATACAAGGATTGTAGATTGTATTTGGTAGTGGGTGGGTGGATGTGTAAGCCATAGGGGAAATAAAGTACGGGCTACTATACTATACTGATATTTTGTGTTTAAATTGTAAGACCTTTTGATGCCCGCCTGTCGTGTTCCACATATTTAAACTGTATGAACTATGAACTAACAATAATTGTCAACGTCCGTGGGTGCAAGCACTGTGTGTGTAATATACAGTCTAGTGTAATTACATGAGGGCTACTGTTGACAGAGCAGAGCAGAGCAGTGCAGTGTACACAAGTATAATAGCAGAGATAGATAATATAGAATACAGACGGAGCTTCGTAAGTACGCTTATTTGATAATTTGAGAGAACTAGAACTGAGAAGTTGGGGTTTAGAGCGAGTAATCAATACTAACTCACCTAAGTAATGACAGGGTGAAGAAGTACACATAGTTGGAGGGCAGACAAGAATTATCTTGTAATGTTACCCCTGTTACCATTTCACTGATGAGCTCCCATAAATAATCTAAGCCAATAATCATTAATTCAATTACTACTTCATTGCGCCTATCTCACTGTAACTCCGGGCACCCATGGGGGGTCTCACTTGGGCTTGGGCAGTCGTATTGGTTTCACTTGGGAAGCTCTGGCTCTGGATCTGGAACTGGATTTAGCGTAGAAATGCATTAGAAATGCATACGTCGATAAGTTAGCGTGCCACAGATAGATCTATAGGCAGTATCGTAGATATACCTATAGGCACACCTATAGATACACATGATCGTGAATTCGAAAGTGATAATAATAATTATAATCATATTCCCAGTGCAGTGCAGTGATGCTCAATATTTATTGGTGTCGACTGAAATGATTTTTTGATTGTAATTTTTTTGTTTTTTTTTTGTATTTTGTTGCAGGTCTCATGACACAGACGATCCTGACAATTCCATTGAACCAACCCGGCTCTTCGTCCTCTCAGAGTATTTATCCCTCCACGGATTCCCCGCACCTTCCCCAGCACCTTCACCACAGTTCAAATGTTAATGATCTTGGACAGAGTAGCGGGGGTCATCACATGGGTAGCAGTCATCGTCAGAGGACGCTTGATACTCATGGGCACGGTCATTCTCATGGCGGACATGGTCATGGGGGACGAGGGCATCCCATGTCACCCCCAGTCGCCCCTACCGTCCCTCCGGCAGCTAGTCCTGATTTTTCGGATCATCCCAGTGCCCTTCCCGCCCCGAACTTGAGTCTCGGTCCTCATTCCATTAGTCAACAGATGGGTGCTCATATTCCATTGGTGAGTTCAATAATTCAAATGTTGCATGAAGAATCAAAGTGACGCTTTTGTCCAGTACTGTTTGACAAGCAAAGTGATGCGCTCATATCCATGGAGCCTCAAGAAGGGGCATACTTTTTTTCCATTTTTCGTGACAAGTTTATTAAAATTATCAATTTAGTATGGCATGGTAAACTATTTTTTGCGGTTTTAAAAGATGCAAAAGCTAAATTTGCACTTTTAAAAACATGCAAAACTTGGATTTGAACTTTTTCAAAACAGGCGCGCAATCTTGATTTGAACTTTTTCAAAACAGGCGCGCAATCTTGATTTGAACTTTTTCAAAACAGGCGCGCAATCTTCATTTGAACTTTTTCAAAACAGGCGCGCAATCTTCATTTGAACT
>JAQFZC010002158.1:0-24539 GCA_034695205.1 Dicyrtoma fusca | reverse complement strand
GTGCTCAAATACTGTCCGGTCAATCTGGAGTGTTTTTTTAATAGTATCCGGGGATACTAAAAGGTCATATACGGTACCTACGTACAGTATCTACAGATGGTCGACCATGTACAATACTATGGTTTATGGATAGATGCCCTTTTTATTTATTTCCATGCATTCTTTTACTGCCAGTCTGTGAGCACTTTCTAAGAAAGTAAGATAAAAAGTAAACGATTTTTTTTTGTACCTAGCAAAGAAGTAACAAAGCAAAAGTATTTACTTGCACATACCCGCAGACACAGTGAGCCCCCTAATTACGATCATCCAGACAATAATGGATACAAATAGCTTCTACATCCTCAGTTTTTTTCCTCGATGATTTTCCTTGGCAATACTATTACTGCATTGCTGCTCTGGATCTACAGGATTGACTTATCAATACATAATTATAATGGGAAGTCGAGTAGCAATAAGTAAATGGACAGTAATCCAATATCTTCGCAGCCATTCGGCATGCCTAACTGACTGTGAATCTTCTACTTTCAAATTGACATGGCAAAAATTATCGGGTTAAGTCCGAGTTAAGTCGAAAATGTAAAAGATTCAGTTAGGTGAATGACCACTTGCTATATTCGGCTATAACACTGGGAAGAGATTCCGTAAGAGCATGTCCGTACATCCTTGATGTGACGTATGATGAATGTGAGTACTTCCCTTTGGTCATTGTAAGAATGACAATGAGACCGGACATAAGTCTTAAAGGAGCGGGTCTTGCAAATACGACATCATGGGACAGCTTAAGGGAGCTGAAATTGTTGTGTTTTGCTCTACTTTGAAATGTAAAACTCATCTTTTGGGCCACTTTTTAAAAATGCAAATAGTATATACCTAGGTACTTGTTTACTCTTTATAATGTTCAATTTTGTGTTTAACCCCGTTTTTGTAAGAACGTTCCAACATAGTTTTGGATTTTTTAAAATGTATAACAGCATTCTTTTCCCTAACGTACAAACCACAGTCGTTTGGTATAATATTTGCGCTGCACCATCTTTAAGTCCAGCTCCAGCTCCCTCACGCCGGAAAGCCAGCCATGCAAGTTCCAATGAAATAAGAATAGTGAGATCACTAGACAGGCACTTCGTTTTATATGTAATAATCCCTGCATGTGCTCCGACAAGAAATGACATTGATTTAGCTGCGCTTACAGCCGATGTGGAAAAAAGTGAACCTCCCTACAGCTGAAGCCACATAGAATAGCAGCGTGATGCTATGGCCACGGGAAAATCTCCTATAGCTATGGCCTTTTCAGGAAATGCAAGTAGCAATTTCCTTTTCCCCGTATCTCCTTAATCTCCTCTTTTCCCTTTCACTACTAGATGCTGTTTGGAAATGAAATGAGTGTCCATTACCTCAATTCACATTAAATTATATTGTGACATTTAATGTATTTGTAGAACAAGAAAGCGCCACATCACGTACGCTGACATGCCCTTAAACAATGACGCAGCATCATATCCCTCAGTTTCCACGACACGACAGCCTCCCCGCCGAGAAACCAAGAAGCGACAGTTACACGAGAAACCCGTCACTACAAAAAATTCGAATCCCTGACCGTCAGCCTTGTCCTTCGCATAAAGTTTAAACTTTCTAATGTTTACCATTTGGATTTAGTTTGGTTTTAGTTAATGGCTTGCATTCCACGGAAGTACTATAACAAATAAAAGCCTGGAATTGACATATCTCGCTTATCCCTCATTATTACTTGCAGTTGCTGATTACACTAGATTGGTACATCTACAAAAAATAAGTTTGGTAAACAGAAACTTAAATACAACTGCAAATATGTATGTACCTACGTATAATTGGTCCATACACTAGAAGAGGCTACGGACTGCACGATGTCCTATTCCATGGAAAACAATAAGTCGTTTAAAATGTACTTAAAACTTTTCCTACATTCAATCCCGAATTCCAAGAAATAAGCCTTACAAGGAAATCATTTTTAGATTCGCTGCTCCACTGTTGTTGTTGCTAACTGAACGCACTTCCATTGCACTTCTGGTACTTTTAGGATACAGCTCAAAAGCAGTCGTTATTGAAAAGTTTTTAAGGCGTCTGTATGACTTCGCTTCTTTCTGGAATCTGAATCTGAATCAAACAAGGGACTCTTATTGTGTGTGGCTGTGGCCATATTCCTAAGAAAGTGCCTACATATGTACATCTGTGCGCAACACTTGGAGGCTAGGCAGGTTCAACTCTTTTTGTCATAAAATAATAAAGTTTTACACTTTTAATACCATGTATATACGTAGTGTAGTGTATGCTCAAGATATCTAATGTGATTAGCGTATAAGCGGAGTGGGTATTAGGTAGGTTTCTATGCACATATATTAAAGAGGAAAGATGAACTATAAAATGAAACTAATACAAGGACATGGAATAAAAAGCACTTAATTGAAAAAAAAATGTGCTTTAGCCTTCTTTTTTGCTGATGTCATGCTATGAGAACTACTTTCAATTAATTTGAGCTAATTGGCAGAAACTAAATAGAATTAGGAAGGCACTAAGTGCTTGGGCGAGCACTTTTATGGTATGAGCGGATCTCAGAATCTATAACATTATACGCTGGGAGGGTGAGTGGGATATAATTACACATGCGAGAAAGAAACCGAAATGGGCTAGGGAAAGTAAAGCGGAATGATATCAAATAAATTCTGAATGATGACTTACTGGAATATATTTGTGTTATTGGGAGGCTTTAATTTCCTTAGCCGTCTGCCTGCCCTTGTCAGTTTATTTTTAAGCGAGATTCAGAGGATTCCTTGGAAAAAGAATATTGTGTACGGTGGAACTTTGCAATTAGTACATCTGTGGTTTAAACCTTTATGCCTTTTATTATGAATTCATATGAAAATTCTAAATTGGATCAGAGAAGCATTCAAATTCACATCCAAAAGCGTAACACCAAATCGAATTCACTTAAAATTACCTCATGGAAGTTTATATTTATAATTAATGTGCTCTGCTTCTTATTATTCTTGTACTTCTTTATATGGTTTCGTAATTTGTACCTATTCATAGCTTACTTTCTGATCTATGTACATATATATGGCGTAGCCAGGGATTTAGTCCCTGGCGCCTTTGGACTGGTCCACAAGCTTGGAATCTCATGACACTACGAAAACAGTGCAGCAGGTGATCTCTTGCAACCATGCTTGTGGACCAGTTCACATGCGCCAAGGACTAATACCCTTATAGGCTACGACATTCACACCTATATAAAATGTAGAACGCAACCAGGCCCCAACTTTCACTTTTGTTTCGTTCCACGCTTTCATTCTGTAGGTTTCCATTTGCATCTATTTTCTAGTTAAAAGCATACATACGTTGTCATGGGTAAGCTAGTTGTTCTATCCACATTTATATAAAATACAAAAGAAGCCGACAAATTCTTTTCACACTAGACCATTAGCATACATTCAAATGAAATTTGTTCGTCGATTTCACTATGTCAAAAGTTGTTTGTGTTCCTTTAAAGTTTTAAAGTTGACAGCACACGTTTTTGAATGTTTTCTTTTGATAAAGCAATTGAAAATCGTACACGTTAATTTTTTTAAAAAATGCATGCAGGAAAAAGAACAATATTTTTTGTACACGCGTGTGTGTGTGTGTGTGATAGGAGAAATGTCGACAGTATAATCTACATACATATGTGTTTATCAAGGCGACGAGGATGGCGTACAACAGCAAATGGATAAAAAAGGAACTTTTAAATTGAGCCAGTTATAAATATATACCACAATACATTCATGAAATATATGAAACCAATTCTGAGTGCGAAACTACACGAAAAGGCAACTTCAGGGAATGAAAATAAGTACCTAGATAGTGAGAGCAGTAGAATAGCTGATGAGATTCGGGTGAATCATGATGGGGCAAGGTTCAATGGTTCTCCCCATTCAATCAACATTAATACCAACTTTTCAGTAAACAAAGTACAAACTACAAACTATAGGATTTGTGGACTGTAGATGAACCTCCTTCTAGTTACTGCTTTGTTATTGAAAATTCTATACTTTTGTACTTGGTGGACATTTTGTGGAAGCAGCATTCTCAGTCATGATAGGGCCAATTGTATGGGCAGATAGTTCTCGGCGGTGTTATTTACCCAACCTACCAACCTCATACATACAAGTGGATATGTATACAGTTAAAAAATCTCATAATAAGTAGCAGTAAAAAGAGACGAGAAAATGGAAAAGAAAACAGAGAAACGCGAGACGGATATAGAGGGGGCGGAGTTAACATATTTCTTTTTTGATGTATTTTTCCTCCTCAGTGCTCTTCTTCTCAGATACTCATCATATATCCCATCGGAGACGACCGAGACAAAGACAGCGACAAAAACAAGCAAACAATTTGTCGTGAGTATCTATTTTCTCTTCCCCCTCCCCCCTCCTCTCTATCTCTGTCTCTCCCTCATTTCTCCATCCTCGAAACAATACCAAATAAGAACAACGTACCACTTGTCTCCATAAGAAGCAAATTATTGTCAACGAGGGAATGCCTAATACCTACGTTACTGTGTGGTGAAATAATAAGTGGCATCCTTACTGTTCCACGAACTGACAATGTCAAATTATGAGCGTGACATGATTGAAACCCAGGCAATTCTAGGGAAAACTCTTAGTCAAAGTCATGCCAAACCAAACGGAACCAAGATAAGTTCAGTATTTTCTAGTATTTTTATGGTTCACGGTTCTGTTTGCTAACGCATTGAATCAAATTATATGAGGGAAGAATGATATTTAGATAATGATAAATAGAATAGAAATAAAATATCTTCTGGAATAATATGCATTTTTACCCCACTCTCCGTATATGTACATAAGAGAGAATCAAATATTCTAAGTACCTACCTTAATTTCCACACAAGCCTTTATCGACACGGAATTTTTTGGGTGTTGTATGTATTATTATGTGAAAGTAAAATATCGTACAGTAAGTCATTTTTCCACACTACTGCAGTGAACGTAAATGTTTCTTTTTGTACTTTACCCGTAAGAAAACAGTTTTGTAAACAAGCTGAGTGTACATGTTTTTGCCTTACATAGCTTGTGTAAATGCCGTCAGTTAACATGATATACGAGTACCTATATTATTGTAATAACGAACGTAAGCTTAAGTATCATATCTTTATTTTTTGCAAAATCGGAGAGACAAAGGAGCGATGAAACAGTATATAGTGCTGGCAGACGCATTTCAAAATTATCGTATTTTTTGCATTTATTAATTTATGACTATGTAGTGCGTATGATGTTGTTGAGTAAAGGGATGGCAAATGAAACAGAGAGAAAATGAGTGAGCGATCGAGCAGTATACATAGCAAATGACGAAATGAGGCTTATAGAATCTAGATTAGAGCGAAGTACTGTTCCAATATGGTTAAGCTGTGTATGTGTGAAGGAAGGAAGGAAGTGGCTAAGTTACATTGGTGAAATTGTGTCATTTAAAACTCCTTGAGTGCATATTTCATGGTGCGTTGGTACGTTTAATCCATGAATATGTACATATAAATGCCCTTCAGCTAAAAGACACAGTACATCGAGACGTGGAAGCCTCGTCTAGTCTGACAATACGAAAGTGTCTGTGTTTACTTAAAATCATAGTGGAGAGCATGAGTAAGAAAGCTGGGCTGGGACACTTCTACTTTAGTTTGCATACACTTGATACTTTCTCCGTTCACGTTCAGACTCTGTGGAGGGAACGAACGTCTGCCTAACTTCCCTGTGCTGTTGACATAGCCGTAGGGATTCCATATGGAGCTCAATACACTTAACTACAGCTCACCACCCTGTCTCGCTCTTTCTCTTCTTCTTCCGTCTAAATCGATGTCCCTTAAGACTTCCCCGTCTTCAATATCAATTTATCTACAATTAAGCATGCCACGCTGAAAGCTCAACGACTGGCGTGGTGAGAGGTGCTTGAATTATTTTCAGCTCCTTGTTAGGTACAAATTAATTATACATTTGTGCACCGGATATGGATCAGGATTTGAACATGGGTATTTGGATTTAGATTGGCACAACTAAATTACATTGCATGGAAGCTATAGTAGAGGGAGAAATTCTTCTGCACACGCTTATAGTTACTTATCCTTTATGGCATACCCACAAGTAGCCAGAAGCTATTACAATATGGATCCATGCATAATACATTTCCTTTCATTGTCCGACACTAACACTGAATGGAGGCAGTAATTGAAAGAGCCTGACAACAATGTATGAGAACATCTGAATTGTAAATTATTTTAAAACTCTCTCCAATTGTACGATACTTCTGATTCATTGCTAACCTTGGTAGTATCACTACACTCACGTTGGGGCTGGCACTCTGCCAGATACACTTTTATACTGTACAAGAACTATGCTAGATCTATTCCAGAAATCCGTAGGAACCGTCCAAATGAATTTGTTCCGAGGATGAGTGAAAGGCGTGAAAGTAGTGAAAGTTGACAAGCGTACTTACTGAAGCTTTGATGGTCTTCCACTTTCTCTTTCTGTCTACTCTCCCCAAACACTAACATGATATGACAATGACAATATACCAACCACCACACATTGTTACTAGTACCCTTATATTACTTACTCCCGACTATAGAAATTCAAAGAGACCGATAAGATTTATTTATTTTTACCTATTTCACAATCGTTTACTTCTTCTCGAGGCATAGATTTTTACAATCATGCTTTTGTTACATACAAATAAAATAATATGTCAAACAGTTTAAAGCTCCCCAGTAATGCTGATTGCTAGTGAAAGTGGAGTGCTTTGGAAGCTTTTCCTTTCAAAAATGTTTTCCACTTGATAAAATGCACATAGCTTAGTACAATAGTTTAAGATCAGGCGATACATCATTTCCAGCTTATATACCTGTGTATTGTACTGAAGGCGGTTTCGTGCATCCAAGTACTAAAGGCATTTCCCTGATGTAGTAAACACATATTACAAAGAGTGGAGAGTAGTGGTCACAAAAC
The DNA here is from genome assembly GCA_034695205.1 of Dicyrtoma fusca. Classification (NCBI taxonomy): domain Eukaryota; kingdom Metazoa; phylum Arthropoda; class Collembola; order Symphypleona; family Dicyrtomidae; genus Dicyrtoma; species Dicyrtoma fusca. The sequence goes on along the minus strand of JAQFZC010002158.1, from coordinate 17,520 downwards.
CACAATTCACATTCCTGTCCAGAGATTTCATGCTCTGTCAAACCAACTCAGGATGAAAATCACCTACACATACCAAAGATACCTTGGAGAGGACTAATGCGACGTGAGAAGAGAATGGCTTACTTGGCTGAAGCCTGTCTCGCCTGGTCTGTCCACATTCATTCAAAAATTACCCGCAGGAGCACCAGCTGAAATGAGAAGTGAAGGGGACGAGTGTCAAAATAAAAAGTAATATGAGATAGGCTGAATCTCGTTTTGCTATGGATTTAAGGCTTGCACTGGTTGACATGTCTATTATTAGATTGTGTCCATCTAAAAAGATGCTTTTTCATGGAATGCTCACTTGAAATCCTTAGTTTTCATGTCTTCCCTCAATTCCTATTGTGCAATTCCACGTTGCATGCCTTTAAAGTTTTAAGAGAAAATTCAGGGTGGGACAATGAATTCCAAACTAAATGAGGGACTGGGTTCCCCGATTTAACTTTTAAACCCGACTCCAGGCAAAGCATCCACTGTAGCCCCTGTAATTAAATGTGCTAAAATCTTACAAAGTTTAAGCGCTCTAGCATGTAAAAACGACATTTGTAACCCAGAGTAATGCTAAGACAAAAGCTAAAACTGACTTTATGTAAAAGTTGCATAATTTAGGCTCACATGAATGATCCTAGTATCATGTCAGTCAATATATGAGACCTAGTGAGATTGGAGACAGTAAACAAGAGGAGAGAATCACATTAATCAACCCGACGGTGATGACACGGGTAAGAGAAAGTATTCTACGGAGTCAAATTATTATTCTATCCAACCTTACCCCTGGGTATTTTTACAGATGACAATTACTCTTGGACTTGTCTCTCTGTTCTCTTTTTGGCAATAAAACTGACATGCCTATGTAAACGTGTATATCATTGCCTACACACGGGGAGGCGAGCCTTCGTGTGTATCTTACCAAGTTGAAGTGTCTATGGCCTATTTATATCCCAATTGACATTGCCACTGTGACAGGTGTAGAAGGGATGGAACTGGAAGTCGTCAAATGCCGAAATGTTGATAGAGTGAAGGGAAAATATTTTTCTTACAATGTTATGCTAACCTTGCTTGGATATATATTTTCCTCGAAGGGCTTATGCACATGAATGACTTTACGTTGATCATCGTGTGAACATTTCTTCACAGTTAAATGTCCCGAGGACTGGAATCAGAAGTATATACTCGTTTTCAACGGGTTTTGCTTCGGGCTTATAAATCCTTGATTCATTCTCGAGGTACACACCTTTGGCTCATTATATTCAAATTCCAATTCTGCTTAAAATGCAATCTTCTGAGGAAATGGAGATTGGCTGTGGTGGCTGCTGTGGCCACTGCGGGAAATGAAGCTGAAAAGCATCCCAGGCACCTATCGACCCACCTACATATACCTGCTGTACCTGCTTGTTCATGTTCCCTCGAACATCCGTCCGTCTGCCAGTCAGTCAGGGCAGCCCATGAGAATATACACAGGTTAGAATCCTATTTTGTTTAGTTTTATTCGGAGCATGCATGCCCTTTGTTGACTTTAATGATTCTCCATGCGGCCATGATCTTTGCAAATACGCAATATATACACTTTCCAATCTCAATGTATTTTGTTAAGATTTAGTAAATAAACTTTACAAAAGAACCCTATTACGATGTACATGAGATCGACGCTTGTATGCATACACTCAAACTCACCATCACCAGCTGCTAAATTCATTCCCATTTTTCACATTTTCAATCTGCACAGCTGATCCCGCTGGAGCTGTACGTGGTGGGTATAGGCAGGCAAGTTGTGCCGTTGAAGGCATTTGAAATTTCATTTGTTCCCATCATTCACATGGCATGGAAAGTTTGAAAGTTGAAATGCAATGTGTACATTGAGCCATAAAAACATGTAAGAAGAACAGAAGATGCACTGCTTCCTATCTAATCGTATACCTGCATCGATTCCACTTCTCTTCCTTTTTACTTTTTCCTTTTTTTTCCTTTGCCGTACCAATGCAACGTATACTCTCAGGATACCAATAACAGTATAATGTAGAAATACTGTGTGCCATACTATACACCTAAGACACACGGCGACAACTACAGAGCACCCAATCTATACCAATTCATAGGAAATCAATCGCCTCAAAATGATTCATGAAAGACATCAAGTATGTTATTTACTGCGAACATATTTAACAAAAAACAGTTATATGTATTTTTTCGAAACCATTGTATAGAAATCTCTTGCTTTTCCTAATGTGCCTATTAAAATATACTGATTTTTGATTTTTCAGATGTACTGAGTTACATGCTGTACAATTTCACTTGATACCACTATTATCATGTGATACTATCATGATTGATACAGTATAGGAACAAATGAATGTGCACCCATAAAACTGTAGCAAAATCACAGGACAAAAAGAAAACTTTGGATTTCTTAAATAAGTGATACATGCTGTGTATGGTTATCGGATTGGGGTATCTACATACACCTAGGGATTGGCTATAGTAGGAAGTTGTGACATGAAGTAGTCTCTGGTGTGTTACTATCCGGGTGTGTCTGCATTCTGCATAATATTAGGTATATGCGTTTATATTTGCTTGGACTGGCTGGATGAAAGGCAGCGGAAATTGTATTTACCAAGCTTTTAAGTACTTCTTTGTAGTTAAAATTGTTTTCTTATACTCTCTGGAAACTTTACAAAGAGACAAATCTCTTTCAATATTTCCCCCTTGTATTGAAATTGAAAGTGAAACGTTTGAGTCATCACCATGCAGAGCACAACACATCACAAGCAGCACAGAGGAAGGTACTTTTTTTATCAGTTCCATTGCCGGCTTAATGTGCTAACCAGTCCTTGGAACCTACCTACAATCCCGTTACAAAGACGTCACATCTAAAATTGTATTTTATTTCCGCTTCCCGTTTCTGTACTATTTGATTCTGTTATTTATGACAAAACTCAAAGATTCCTAACTGAAATCACGGTGACAGCAACACTAATGGAAAATACGAATATCAACCGTGTATTAAACATGCACATACAAGTAGGGGCATGTAACGAGATTTTTCATCCTTTCGAAGGGCACCTTTGACTGATACTGTTAAAAGGGTTTTGGAGTTTACCCTTCTTTGATGACAACTTTGTTCAAAATTAAGCAGAATTGTGTTATTGCTATCGAGATTGATCCTGATTCTATGTAGTGGATATGCAATTCCAATATCGTATTTCCTGAATGTAAGGTTGTATATTACAGTTCATTTCGGCTGACGCCTCGCTTATTAAATTTGACTTGGAAATTCAAATAGCAGTATCTACACAGGTCACATTTTGCTTATCAAGAAAAAGACACGTCAAGGACTAGTTTGGATTCTATATTGAATTTAGCAACAACTTTTTCAAGTCTGATTGTGACTTGCGACTGTAGTAATACTTATCACAACAAAAAATTAAAAGTGTGAAAAATAATTGAGATCGGATAAACTGAGATTTAAAAAAGATTGATCACCCTTGATTTTCTTTGGTTGTTACACGAATTGGCGGGCAAAAACTGCCATGGTTGAAAGTAATAATTAAAGGTGAAACAAAAACAAATTACAGATTAGGATGTAATATACAATAATTATTACAAACCTGGTAATAGTTGAACGACATCAAGGCGGAATAAACTAGTTTGTTGGGCGTAATTGGAGAGGTTTCAGTTGCAACTAGATTAGTGAGACAGAATGGAGAAGACATGTAGCTGACTGGCTCGCACCTTGGATTCGAATCCAAATGTTTTTAAAGTGGAAGGACACAAAAGGAGTAAATTTGTCTAATGTGCACTTCTTCACTTGATATGACACGATACGTTTGCTACAACCGCAAAGAGACTTGAGAGACTGAACGAGAGAGACCAAGTGGAACGATATTGTTAGCTCGGGTAAAAGAAGAAAAGTGTGAGTTGTGTTTTGTGTGTGTTTGGATATGATATGGTTTGAACAAGGTCAAAGGAGCGAGAGAGAAACGGCGGGTGCATTTCAGGCATATTTCAGCTCTCCTGTATCATCCGTATGTTCTTTTCTACTTTCCTTTTCGTTTGGGGGGTTGAACGCGCGCCGAAGCTTTCTATCCCAGGACGTGAAATTGGAGTATTCTCCTGGCTGTATCTCTATCACTTCACTTTCCCTTCATCCCACACTCACACTTTTCTCCTGTCTCTCTCGGCGTATTTAACAAACTTTAGTTTTCGGCTTTGTTTCTCTTTTTATATCGAGAAGATTCCAGTAATCAGTCAGTGCAGTGTCAGGCCAACCAGTGTTAGTTACATAGACCGACAGTTCATGCCCAAAAAACACACCTACTCGGTTCCCTAACGTTCGGTTGAGTTACTGCTGGCCGTGTCCAGACACAAAAATAAAAGCAGGTATGTAAAGTGCTAGAGAAGAGAATGAGAAATGCACCTGCCTGGAATCAGGTAAGCAAAAAAGAGAAATCCTGTCACTGTCCTCGTCCGGTGTATCCAAAGCTTTAGACAGAATGGAAACGAGATAACGGATAGAATGATAGAATAGATGCCGGTGAGAATATTACTTGCAAACAAAACCTCCCCAATCCTGAATTTCTAAACCTTCTTCATGGAGGAGCCTTAAAATAGTGTGGGTAGATAAGTGTCTATGTCCACACATGAGAACAGTAGCAGCTAACAACTTAACAGTTTGTGTGCATAGATAATAATTATTCACGTAAATGTTTCCCAGTGTACTCCATCCGACCCAAGTATCCAACCAAGCTCCTTGTTCCATTACATTAATTGATCTGCTTCTTGGCAAGGACTGGAGAAGTTAAAAGCGAAAGGAGAAAGCCTATGAAGTAGGGAAAACATTCCAGGGAAACGTGAATCCGCAAGCTCTGGCTGAATACATCAAGAAACTTGACGATGAGAAATTGTGGGTACACACTAGACTCGTCAATCAAAGATAAAAGTCAAACCCAATTAGTAGTGTGGAATGTTCTCTAGAGCCTGGACTCGGCTCCGCTCCTCCCAGCACTAACGATAGCTATACAAGGAATTTCGGAAGGCGCTGGAGGAAGATGAAATTTACACATCCTACATTGCACCACACATCCACTCGGTAAATACTGTACATAATAATGTAATAATAAAACATACACGAGTATATTTGAATCAGTTCTGTTTACTTTATTCAACTTTATGGACAGTAATTCACACACAAGTTTATATAATAGACACTAGGTTAGGTAGTAATTTAATGAATGATGCTGATGAGGACGAACAGAAACGCTTCACTTCAATACACAACATACACAGTATACACAATTAAGTACAGAACAGACACACTGTGTGGTGGTAACGGCTAATGAGCAGGACAGAAGTAACACAATTAAAACAAACTAGCGTCGTCGAGTTCCACCGAATCCCGATGCAGACCGAGTCCCGGACGAAGTGGATGGCATTGAGGTACTATAACTTGTTCCGGCAGTGCTACCTCCCCAATTATCAAATGACCAACCTGGAGCACTGGCTCCGCGAGGGGCATAACCAGTGTTGTAGGCATTATGTCCAGTGCTACACACAAAATTTTCGAATAATTATAGGTAATTAGGTTAAGTAATATGGAAACACGTAAGTATAACCATAATTGGATCACCTAATAATTAGCGCTAGCAACATCTACATGCTTTTTTAAAAAAATCAGAGAAAGTTTAAAAAAAACGAAAATAACAAGGAACTTTCAATTCGCTAAGATATTTTTTTTATTATAACATAAGTTCCCTTTGGGTTGACACCCATAGAACTATATTCGCTAAGATAACTTAATGTTACAGTGGAAAGAATATGGAAAAAGCGCATAAAGCAAGTAACCACATTGGTATGTACATACTTGGTAGATACTTATACGAGTATATTCGTAGGCATACTACTTGCTACGTTTTCATAGTAAGTAGGTATGTCGACAAATCATCGTTAAAGGTTTATTACTATATTCGAGTTTTCCTAAAACAAATACCACAAGTTGTAATTTATTCAGAAAAATGCAGTACATGTACGCCATGAAAAAACAAACTTCCAACATACCCAGAAATAAATAAAAATAATCCATTTTTTAAGCAGTACATTTTATACTGCATCCCAGAGCAATGTATATTGCAATTGCAACTGAATAGATACGAAACTAAAGATAGAGAGAGAAAGGAAAAGTTTATTTGAGGAATAATAAATCAAATTACTTTCTTGCGCCGAACATGTATCCTAGGAGGCCACCTGTAGCTGCACCCGTCCAAAACCCACCAGCACCGGATGATCCACTCCCAGTTCCAGTACTACGACTAGTGCCTCCAGAACAAGAATCCCCTCCAGAACCGGAAGGATAGTAATCCGAACGAAATCCTGGTGGCGGTGGATTAGAGCGGAAGGAACCAGAATCTGGGCGTCCAGGATAATCATCATTAGTTGTGCTGAAATATACAACAAGGTTTTCCTAAATACCCCTCTCATAATGATAGCAAATAACATCTGCTTGCGGATGTGGAAAATGAAGTGCCATCAAAGGTTGTAATAAATCATATCTGTATAGTACTACAGGAAACGGCACCTAGGTAGTTACTATTGGCTTTACGAACCTTCGTTGGTCTGTGCGATCGGTGGGAGCGATGCATGTTCTATACACGGCATAAATTAAAATCCCGACCCCAACAAATAAAGTTATGCTTTCCAGGGTGAATCCACCTTTACTGCTCTTAAAATTACTGTACGTCTGACTGCCACTATATTTCTGTTGAGTCTTCGTTTGGTAGCCCTCTTGCGTAAGATCCAATGTGTACTCCAACTGTAAACAGCAAATCGAATCAAATCAAGTCCTTATTCTCTTTGAGTCCTTTTAATACACCTGCCTACCCCAATCTGTACATTTTCACAGTGCACTGCACACAGTTCTGTTCACACATTCTTTGGGAAAGCACACCTACTTAAGTCTCAAGATGATAAATGTACTTTCTTTATTTCTGAAATGACCGTATAGTCCGGAGTTCCTTAGACGTCGACTCAGAACAACAAAAGAATAGCGTGAATAGGTACCTAATGAATAATTCTATTTTACTTACCCCACAAGAGCCTCGTAGAACGTATGGATCATCAGGATAGTCATAGCCTTCACAGGTGACAGCAATGGAACCAAAACGGTAAGCATTGTCCATATCCGCTTTGCACTCCCACTAAAGATTTCAATCACACGAATAGAAATTTAAGTGTAAGTACACTTTTAACTTTTGCTTGAACTTACTCTCTTATATGCAAACATACGCACTATGCTGTATTTACTCATTCCATTGTCCACAGCTCCCAGCACAATGTTAAAGAAAGCTCTGAAAGCTCAAAGCTGAAAGAGATTTTCACCTCCACATGATAGACTCAAGTAAGATTTCTTTCATTCCTAATGCTTTTTTATCTCTCCATTCAATTCAAATCGTTTCACTTTTCTCCAAGCAAACAAAAAAATATTGCAAAAAAGAGAAAGCCTTCTTTCAAATGTGACTTTGTTTGCTTGCTGGCTGTCTTGCCTGCAATAGTATTTATTTTTGTGCTCCTCGCTATTCTTTCGTGGATTCTAGCGCAGCGGTGAGATACAATAAAATACATACACAGCCATTATCGTAGGTCCAACATGGAGACTCTCCTGTATTTACCCACAACTAACGGAGTGTCTCGTAAGACCATTTTTAACTCGCTCTGTGCAGCTTTATCCCAACTACATACACTATCTAAAAAGGTCTGTCAGAAAATACAAGGACTTATGATTTATGAATAAGTCTTCGTTGAACGACCCACTCAGTTTATCATTTTCTGACAGAATGAATTTTTCTTCTCAACTTTCACTCTTCCCAAGATACCACATCTCACAAGGAGCCGAACATAGAAACAATCTTAAATATTAAGTGTGATCCTGGTATACTATGTTCCGACCTCAAAAACCTCAATCTCCGCCTAATCCACTGTTCATGGTTTTTACGATGGCATGATCTTCAACTATTTTCACAATCAAAATCAACAGAGGCATAGTGTATGGTATTATGGAGGGAACATTGTAGATATTACATCCGGATTAGTACTAGTACCTAGTAGTACGTGTGTATATATAAAGAGAACATTACAGAGGATTTGAACCTACCTGAAAGTCGTAACCGTCCCAGCCTCGGTTGTAGCATTGGACCACTTGAGGCACGAATGCATCGCATCCCGCGGTTCCCCCAATACATTTAATCTGCGGCACGCCAGCAGAACGACGACCATTTGTAAACTGTCCAACTTTGAGAGTTAAAGTCTGAACATCTTTTAACTGGATTTTGTCCCCGCTTCCTCCTGTCATCACACAAAGACAACAAACGGTTCAGAAGCCGTCAATATTACATAATGCGCCGCGGCAACTCATGAGCCACGCCAAGAGTACCAAGTACACGAAGTTAGCGGGATGCGAGTTCATGTGGAAAAATCGAATAGTGACGACATACATGTATACAAACACCTACGCTACAATGGCTACACTCAGTCCGTAAAACTCGCTCTTAACATACCATGTTATGAGTGGAAATATTGGTATTGCCACTAGCATAATATTGAGAATCGCATGTACATACACACACAGCATGAAGTGCGCCCTAGACTTTAAGCTCTCACAACAGAAGTCACACAGACTCCTGAAATTAAGTACACAGTACACAACATAAAACAGTTCTATTGACGGACACGAATTTCACGTATGATTGCAAAAGAAGAAAGAAAACGCTTCTTCCATTTCTTCCTACGTAATGATAGGCTGAAATTTCGTACTACAACGAATTCTGAAATTAACAGAAATAGCTGACTTGAAGAAAGAATGCTTTCACGGACTATTACCACTTGTCGATTTTCAATAAACCCTGGAAACTGTGAAGTTAAATGGGTGGCCAAAGAAAGCAAACAAGGTACAAAAAAAGATAATACTATAGACTGCACTTGACGAGTTTCCCAACCTAAATTACTCACAGAATCATTTCTGGAGGCATGCGATTGCAAAGTATCACATTTATTCTATTCTTTTCCTGAACACTGCGAAAAGTGTGCATTAGGTTAGACCATATGAATGGCAAAACTACTGAGGCGAACAAAAAATAAGTTCAACAGTTTCCCATTCCTTTAGAATATCGTAAGCTGATTTTGATGGCAAGTAACTAACAGGGACAAAACAATTTTACCTGAAGGCGGAAACTTATATATGTGGGTCTGTCTTCTAACTCCCCAAATTTTTAACTTTCTTAGGTACTCTTGAAGTCGTTAATTTAATTTGTTAGTATGTACAGAAATAACAATAAAATACTATTTTCAACTTTTCAAAGAACAAGTTTTAACCACTAAGATTTTTAGAAACTTAACAGAAAGAATGAATTTAATTATTTATAACTAGGTACCTATGTTGAATTATCCAGAAAAATACATACATATCAAAATTTCTGATCAGGATTACCCCAATGCAATGCATGCACTGGAATACTTTTTATCCCTTTTTAATTTTTTGATTTAGACGGCCAAACGAAATACGGTGTACCTAGGCACCCATACAGAAACTGTCTTGATTTGTTTTTAATACGCATCCCTTTTTGTTCTTTATTTAGAGTAGAGAGAAAATTCAACCTTGGTAAGTTCCATCGAACTAAACTGCAGAAAAAAACTGCTTCACTACTGAAACATTACTAGGTATTCAAGGTTGCCATGCAGTTTGGAACGTTACTGATTATTTCAATAGATATAAATTTAGAAAGTTGTAAATTTTTAATTAAAGCTGTCAACTGTAGGGTAGCGCTTCAAGTGACAAGCCGTCAAGGATTCAAGTCAAGCTCCTCTAAATTACATACATCCCCATCCATGATGATTTATCTAGGTACATATATACATATACAGATGTACTTTCAGGAAATAAGAGTTGAAGAAAATTAAAACCCCAACTAAAACTAATGTACGAGTCTTATATTAGGTCGTTACTTGAATATAACTCCGTTGCAGGATCTGCATTAATCAAAAAATTCGCAAATAAACTCGAAAGTTTTGAAAGTCGGTGTTTATCAATAATTTGTTCTTAGACAATAACAGAAGGCGATGCATACTTCGATGCCTATAGTCTGTTAGGCCTACCATCACTAGAAGATCGGAGACAAACTTCTAATCAATTTCGTTCAATCACTCAACAAAGCCAAGATATAATGATTTCTTAATATTAAGAAGAGTTACTATACAACTTAGAAATCCTACACTTTTCTGTAAACCGATGATATTTAGAGAGACATGCCAACTCCACTATACCTATGTATGTTGATCAACGATTTAAATCAGTCTGGCATTTCTAAGAAATACTTATATTTCCACTGAATACCAGCAGTTGTAATTGCAATTAGGCTACAATTTTAGTATTTAAGAGTAGATAATGCGTAATTACAATTTGGGTTACCCTTTTCAGTTAGAATCATACCTGTTTAAGTGATAACCTAACTAGGTACTTACGTAACATCACCCTTTGAATTTGGCAGTAGAAGCTACCTGCGTTTGTAACAGTGGAAGGATTGTTTGGGAGGCTCCAATAAATAAATAAATAAGGCTTGAAAATATCAGCTAATAAATAACAGTTATAGAATACCTATACCCAAAGTTTTTATCAAAATAAAACACCTGCCTTATACATACGTGTGTCCTTATTAGTGCTTTAAAACTGCGAATAATATTTTTTTTAAATTCACAATTAAAATTGTGATTGCGAATATAATTACAACCCGACACAAGATTATAGTGTTGGGAACTACAACACAATATATAATTGTATTTTCAAGAGTGCAAAACGACCTTTTAGCGTTTTTCTATTAGAGCAGAACGACTTTTTGTGCTTTTGTAAATGAGCAAATCGAGTTTTTACGCTTTTAAAAAATGCAAGTAAACCGTTTACAAATTTTTTCAAAAAGAGAAAAACGTGCCAGTTGTAGTAGTATTGTCGTAGTATTGTAATTAACTGCACAATTTGAAATTTGGTTATTGTAAATTGTGAACGCTGCAGTAGCATTGTGATTGTGATAGAGATAGTATTCACAATAAAATATTACATTTGCACAATACTATTCATCACAAATTTAAAGCTCTCATACTTTCATATTAACTTTTCAAAGAAAATGTTTTAAGTCCGTAACTAAAGCACAATACTGACATGGCCTAGCGTTTTAAAAGATTTGAAACTGTAGTATAATAAAATCTTTGCTGCTGTAAGAATTTCCGTATTTGAAGTCCTTTTCCCTTTAAGTTGTGCATACCTTGGCTAGGCAAGGTGTATAAGGTGTAACAAGAATTAGACTAACATTTTTAACTTCAGCATCAATTACTGCACATACATGTCCACAAGTAAGTGCCATAGCACACACCACTGATAATCTTTGACATTTCGGAGAAACCATTCCCAAAATATTAATAACCCATGCGTTATACATATTACCTACTGTAGCCTACACGTTGGCACTGGTACATATTTTGCTTTAGTGATGTACATACCTAGATAAGTATTAAAAAAAAGTACTCCTATATGAGCATTGAAGCAAGCAACTTAATAACGATTGTGTCTATAAGTCGTGTCACATTCTTTTGGCAAAAGAATTTGGCAGACGCCTCTCGGCTACACAATAAGCCACCACCAGTCCATTCGTAAACAGGAATTTGGTTGTATGTATCGCCCTACCACGATCTAACTGAGGAAAGTCCGAAGGAATTGCTGAAGGATTTGCTTATCAAAAATATCTCTGCTCCCTGCAAAACTACTTCAAAATTTAAGACGTGAAAGCCATATCAAATCCATAATTCAACTGAAACACCAATATCTAATATATATAAGTAATGGTTAGCGGCTTCCAACCAAGACGGACGGACGCATTGAAGCAAACTCCTTGCAGGCCCCTACATACATATAATAGTAATAATGAATTCTTCTCATACCAAAATTCGGTAACTGAATATTACATTTCACACTTGTGTCAACCGACCGAGTAAATACATTTTGCCAATTTTGTCGTTGTATTTCCTTGACTGCAACGATAGGACATTTTCAAAACTGGATTATATCTTGGAAAGACTTTGGTCGCAAAAATAAAATTCAGCAGAATCGGAATTTGTTTTAGTACCCAAACCCGTTCAATACTTTTCAAGTACCTACTCACGAAACCTATTTAAAAATTATTTTGATAAAATAGATACGGGCATACAAAGTTTGTAAATGCATTAATAACCGCATGTGAACAATTTTTTCAGCAGCCCAGTAAGAACCTTACCTCATCGACTACAATGTAGACCTGAATTTCAAAGAGATTGAATTTTTATACGTATACTATTATACAACAGTAGATTCGTGGTGCAACTGTACAGTTAACAGAAAAATACAGTACACAATACAATGGATTAAAGACAACTATAATACTCGAAGTATCCGATAGTCTTTTGTAAATACTACATACCTATAACTATTAGGTACCTAAGAAAGTAGATACTTAGGTACTACAAGAACGCTTTACTATCTTTTTACTGCCGGCGATTTCAAGTTCTCAAGTAAGAGGAATGCAAACCTTTAAAATACTGCTATTAGCTGCTACTGTACTGCTCTGAGAAGTAAATATTGCTGAAAATAACACTTAGTACTCCAATCGAAGCTTGCAATTAAAAACCACTACTTTCAATCGATTTTACGCATTTTACCTAGTATGTAGTTAGTCAGTAGCCATTCCGGAGAACGACTAGAGCAAGCATTCAACAAGCAGAGCATTGACAAATTATCAAGATCAACAGAATATACCTACTTTCGGTTCCTTGCTTGCTAAATCTGAATTAAATGTTCAACGAATATTAGTATGATCATAACGACCCTTATATAAGGGACCCAAAACTACGCTTAGTAGTAATGGATTTTAAGAGGTTAGTTTACGATCAATTCGTGATTGTCTGTAATTAAACATCTATAAACAAGGCAGGCATAAAAAAGCAATAAAACTTGTATCTGCATCGTACCCGTTTTGAAATTTTTACATTCCAGGGAAAGATATTGTTATTGTTAACCTAATTCGATTTTTACGGACTTAATGTTACACAGACTGGCCATTAGATTCACACTGTCATGGTTTATAGCCTCTTAGGTTTAATAGATACACGGTACTCTAAATCAGACATTGATTTTACATTATATTACGGTTATTAAAGCAACAATACCGTATTTTATTAAACTTATTAAGATAATGTTACTGGCCTGAATATTACTACCTAATTTTGAAATTTAATCTCACTATGCTATGTTACGACAAAATAGTACTCTTTTAAGGGATCGAACTGATTGAAGGGATTTTATTATTACACCAGTATAAAAGTTTTCACTCAATCTGCCAATAATGGTAGATATGTAATTGTTCACTGCATATCTTGTGATTAGCTTATTTTATGATTTTGTACTGCACATGTATGCCTAATGTTGCTTCTTAAAATACGATCTGTAGTACACTTGATTTTCGAACTAGGTACATGATTATGCGTTGAAATAGCTGTATTACCTATATATTTAAAAAGAACTTCAAACCGGTATTAGCAGTTACTTTAAATTTTTTAAATTCTTTTCGAAGTTGCTTTTTTTAAGTACCTAAGCAATTTTGCCAATGACATTATTTAGTTCACTGTACGCAGAGCTAACGAAACAATCTAAATACAAAATAAGAAGGCATTACCTTCCTTGTTCGTTAAAAATAAAAATACCTAGTTGGGCATTATACACAATAAATCTAGTGTGTAGTTGAAAAGTTAACAGTTGCATCCCTGAAGGACATTACTAACAAGCTGTAGAATTGTAGTTAGGTGTAAGTACCTACTCTGTACTTACATTTTTCCTGCTCCAAACTGCCAACTGGAGTTTGCTTCGTGTTCCCTTCCATATATGTTATAGGGTGGTTTTTGAAACCATTAATTAAATTGTATGTACAATCCAAAGGCTGTACTGCAATTGACTGAACAACTGAACACTGAAGTGATTTGAAATAGGAATAAAGCATAACGATGCGCGATGGGCGAATGATTCTCTTTTGTGCACAATTAACAATTCTTAATGGAATTGTGCAATAAAAATTAAACAATCGTCATTTCAAATGTAAAAACCCGGACGGATGATGCTGAATGTAAATACTTACTCTACTTAACACATTTATTAGGCATGTCCTAACACAAAACAATCACAAATCACAAATAATATTAATTTGAACTTTTAAACAACAATTAGATGTACACTCGTCATCGGTAAACTCTTTCTACTCGATTTATGATGGATAGTCTATATCATCAATCATAACTGAATATACTTAGTAAACCATTTAATTAGTATAAAATCATACTCTTACCCCAAGCCGAGGACGCCAAGGTCAAGAATAGCCAAATTAAAATGACAAAGTTCTTCATTATATAGCTGATAATTCTTTACGTTCACACACCCTTACAGTAACAGGTCTAATCGAGGAAAATATAAACACATTAATCGTAATCGTAACTACGAATCAGTAATCAGTACGTAAAATAGCACCAAGTTTTTCAGTTTTTAAAATTAATTGACGTAGTATAATTAAATATAAAAACAATACGGAGAATCCGTCAATTTTACAGTCAACAATTAAACGATAGGAATAGGAACTTTCAACTTCAACATTAGTCAAAATAAATAAGCGGTTGAAACAGAGATCCAAACGAATGGCGAAACAAAAGAGATACAAAAATAAAGTGAATTGGAAAAATTCAAATGAGTTGATTAAAATATACAATTTAGGCTTCGCATTTAGAGTATTTTAAGAACTTATTCTTCCAAGATTAATATTTACACAACGTTCAACGTTAGTACTGTCGTTCACTGTTTTTATACTTAAACTTAAATGCTGAGTGTTGTTGTGAACAGATGTAATTCCCTCGTTGAGAAACACGTGAGCAAGTTGATCCAAAACGTACCGAATGTGTCAGATTGTTCCAAAACACACGTCGGTCCACTGGTCCACTACCGTCCACACAAACCTCACTAGTCGTCCATACAAAAAAAATCCGTCTCTTCTAGACGGATCTAGAAGATGTAATTCTTATTGTTGATGTCTTTCCAGGTGTCAGTTTCCAACTTTCTGTCTCTAGCTTGCAATCAAAATTTAATTAACTCTGACACGGATAAGTGAATCAACTTCAGGATCAAATAACTATGATGACTTTTAACAGTTGATGGCTGTATCAGCTGTTTGTATTGTGAAATGATTTTTAAAGTTCGGTAGTTTTGTAGAGGCATGCCTAAGAGCTAAAAGTACGTTGGTTTGTGAAGTAATGACTAAAGCCGTTAAGTTCTACTAAGTTCTACATACTTTAAAATATATACGTAAGTATGTATAATATTGAATTTTAAATTCAAAGATGTTTCATTTTTCATTTCTTCTTTGCTAATTTATGACGAAAAAATGGATGGGACGTCATCTCATTGTCACACGTTAGTTTACACGTCAGCTTTGTGGTAATAAAATGAGTACAGAGTACAGTACGGTAACTTCTTGCAGCGATTGCAAACACAATTGACGTTCAATCATTTGTCTTTCGTCATCCTTCGGTGTGTCATCCTAACTGATTTCCACGTTAAGCATCCTCCTTATGTATACACAATAAACATGGCTTTACGGGCAAATTACTAATTCTGGACTTCTTGTACAAAAAACTCTTTAAAAAATGGGTAACAATGAGGCAATAATATTACAGCTGTGTCAATGTAACCTACGAAATACAAAAATATAATAATGATTTGAACAGGTTTGCTAAGGGACTTATGTAAATATTTGTACACAAAAATTATCACCTGAGCCAGAATAACAGAATCAAATCAACCAGAACCAGATCAAAATAATAATATTATGAAATAAACCTAATGTGTTTACAAGATTTGGAGCTGAAAGGGAGATCATAATCAAAACAAAACAAAATAATTGCTCTTTATTACTAGTTTTTGCTTCAAAAATACTTCGGTTACAGCCTAGGGTTACCAAGTCGGTATCGGTATTTACCAGAAGTACTTCGACGGTAACGACTTGATTTCGTATAACAGTGTGTCGGTATTTTGCCAGTGAGATGCCGAAAATTTTTTATATCAAAATGTAGCCGTTTAATTTTCGTAATACGGTCTACGTGGCTACAGCTTTTAAACAGACTTAAACGCAGAATTTTTAGAGTATTCCAAGTTTTTGTGATGCTAAATAAAAGGTGCTTGTAAACGTAATTATCGGATGAGCTCGGTGACACGATGAGGATAAAATTTATGTCGTAAATATAGAATTTGTTTTCTAAAACATGGTTTTGGCGTCGGTATGGGTCTCGGTAACTTTCTGTAATTTTGTCTTCTGTATCGGTTGTGTCGGTATTTAAACCTTTTTTGTCGGTATTTGTAAACCTGTGCAGCCGGCACAATAAATATTTCAAAGGCTTCAAAATTATGTATAGGTACACGTAATTACTAACTAGTAAGATTGATTGTCATGCTATTTATATTTATTTAATCTTCCTTACTCAGGCTAAGGAAACCGCAGGCTATTATTTACTTTTTTAAAGGTAAACATAATAATTATTCAATTGTTGTAAACAAGTTGTAGCAAGGAATTTTCTGGACCTCCAATCAGTCAGAAAAATCAGTCATTAGACCTTATATTACACAGTAATTAAGTATTTAATATCGTTTGTATAAAGGTAGGATAAAAATTGTGTCCTTTCTCATTCCTTCACTAGATTCCAAGTTTTGTGGTCCGCTTCATTAATGTCATCTCTCAACTTTGTGGTCAACCCTTCTTCGAGAATCTGGTAATTACGATTCAATATTAGTATTACGCTTTTAATTATTACACTTATTCTGGCTCATTTAATTTATTTTTATTGTTAAGTAGTAGTACATACTTTAATACAGCCATCTAAAAAGTCCGGTGGGCAAGCCAAATTACGATCTCTGAAATAGTTGCTTGAAATTGTAGATACTGATTTAGTGATTTCTGTAGTTCTAAAAAAAACATGTATTAGTAAAAGTATCCTAGAATTATAAGCCGAAACAATGTCTGGATTTTACTGTGCCCGCTGGCAAATACTATTGTAGTATCAGTGTAATAAAAATTACTTCTCTTTTTAACATTTTTGGTTTTGGTCTGTAATTTGAACGTTGGTAATTTGTTAAAACGTTTTTTGCGTTGAATCTAGAGTTTACGATAGTTTAGTGTTGTTTGGATTTAATATTTTTTAGTTTTTGTTTAATATTCTGAATTGTAATTGTGATTGTAAGATACAGTTAAGTACAATTACAAATTCTTTTATAATTTCATTACAATATTATGGCTCTTATATGTACATAGAACAGGCATCTTGAAAGTTCGGGGGAATTCCGGAAAGTTGGAGGCCTGTAGATTCGACAAGTCTGTAGATTCCCCATTC
>JAQFZC010002157.1:0-24551 GCA_034695205.1 Dicyrtoma fusca | reverse complement strand
TAAACTTGCTTTTTAAGTACAGTAAACTTAATATTTTTGAGGTTTAATTAAATATCTTCGGTAGAACATATCATCGATCAGATCATATCATCGAGGCCTCGAGCCTCGATGATGCCTCGATGATATGTTTTACCGAAGATATTTAATTGAAGCTCGAAGAATAGATCCTGACATTTTTGGTCAAGAATATATCGTCCTAGCGCAAACAATATACAATATATCGTCCTAGAGCAAACAAGTGGGGCTTCGCCCCACTTGTTTGCTCTATAATTACGTACTGTAGTAGGTATGTTGGATACTGTGTATGAATGACGCGCGTGGTACTCTAAATATGTTACCGTACCGTACAGTTAAAATACTTGACATACTTACAATGAATTTGAATGAAACTGAAACTATAGTGTTCTACTAGTACTGCTAGGCATTAAAAAAAATACCCGTTTTCAATTTAATAGGCAAAATAAATCAAAAAAGGAGTTTTTGTTAAATTAAATTATTAAATAAGGCATTTTTGCTTTTGCTATGCTAATGCCAAGTTGAATCCTTGCTAACGGCGGGGGATTTTAATTCACACCCATGTGTTCCAGTCTGCGTTTCATTTCTTCTTCACGTTGATTCATTTCGTTTTTTACGCATTAAACTCACATCAGTCGTCACATTAAACCACATTTAAAGCCTTCATTTAATGCCAAATGTGTATTCTTCTGTAAAGTTAATGAAGTTGATCTCTCCGACTTAAAAAACAGTAGTATTTGTGAAAGATCTACAAAAGTGTTAAGTTTAAATACGAACCATACGAACTTGGAGTAAGGAACCAATAATGGCCAGTTCACGACTCATTGTCAAGAATTTACCAAATTCGGTAAGAGTTACCTTTGACCTTATCAGTTTAATACTTTCCTCAATGTTAGTTTTAGCGCAAACTTTCTTATTCGTACCCTATGCTTTGTTTTCTTATTTGCACGTATTTAATTTAGTAATCACAGTTGTAACTACTGATACTGATTTGCCTTTTTGGTTCAAGCCGTGAGCATGCCATATTTGCAGTTAACAGTTTGTGTGTTAGGAGTATTAATTACTATAGCAGTTGTGTATTGAAATTTGTGCAGGTGACCGACGTTAAACTTCGTGAATTATTCAATTCCCGTGGAAAAGTGACAGATGTCCAACTAAAGTACACTACTGATGGACGATTTCGGCATTTTGCATTTGTTGGTTTCAATACCGAAGATGAAGCAATTAGTGCCCGGGAATACTTGCACAATACGTACTTTGGGGCTTCAAAAATCCAAGTTGAAGCATGTTCCAATTTAGGTAATAGATCCGTTTTATATTTGAATATGCTGTTAAACATTTTTTCGCTATTAAAGTAATTACCAATGGAACTGGGCTTTCTTAGTTCATTGGCAGTAGTATCGAATTAATGTAACTGGTTTTGTTTTTAATTAAAGGCGATGTAAATAAACCTCGTGCCTGGAGTAAATATGCGGCTGAAAAGGAAGAAGTTGCTAGGAAGTCTAGAAAGAAGCAAGCTGAGTTGGAGGAGGATGAACCACACCCCAAGAAGAAAAAAGAAGAAGAAATACTTGAGAAATGTAAAGAGGACCCTGCATTCGTGGAATTTCTTGAGTCACATATTAAAAAATCATCATGGGGAAATGACACTATCATGCAAGAGTTAGAATCACAGGTTTTGGGTAAACCGAAGAAAGACAAAAAAGATAAGAAAAAGGAAGTTGCTGAATCTACTGAGGAACAAGTAAAAAAGGCTAAAGATAGTGAGTCATCAGAGGTAGAAGCTGTGGACGGAAAAAAGGACAAAAAGAAGGACAAGAAAAAAACTCTTCCTACTGAAGAATATTTTACTGCAAAACTAAGAAATTTGCCAAAGAAAGCAAGAAAGAAAGATTTAAAAACATTTTTTGCTCCTTTGTCTTTAAAATCTATAAGGTATGAAATTGTCTGGACTAAAAGTTAGTAAATGATTAAAAGCCTGCAGATTACAATAGTAGTTACTAGTAGTTAGTAAAGTTAAATCGAATTTTTTAATTTAAATGTAGACTAGGGAAGTTTCGTGATGTTGTAGTATTATTGTATTAATATGGGCAATAATTTTTATCTGCAGAATTCCTCCAAACTTGCGTGGTTTTGCATACGTAGGATTTAAAACTGAAAAGGAACTAAGTCAAGCTTTGTTTAAGAATAAATCATTTATTCTTGGAAATCAGATTTCTGTTATGAAGTATGACAATAAAAAGCAAGCTCAGCTACAATCAGAGAATAAACGAAACCGTTGGGAGGATCAAGAGACTGAGTTAGAACGTGAAACGGAGACAGTTGGAGAAAGCGGTAGAATTTTCATTAGGAATCTGTCGTACGAAACAAATGAAGATGAAATTAGGGGCTTGTTTGAAAATGTAAGTACAAATTCCTATGCTGAAAGCACTGCTGTAAACTCATGGTATGATGTGTACAAAGAACTGGTTTTGGTTTTAGTTTGGTCCGGTGACAGAAGTTCATTTACCCATCGACAGAATAACTCGTCAACTCAAAGGATTTGGTTTTGTTTCTTTCTTGCTACCGGAACAAGCAGCGAAAGCCTTTACAGAATTAGATGGAACCATCTTTCATGGGAGAATGCTTCATTTACTACCATCGAAAATTAAAGATGAAATTTCCGTCAAGGATATTCAAGCAGGATCTTCGTTTAAAAAATCAAAAGAATTAAAGCAAAAGAAAACAGCTGGTAAGTTCTGAAGATCTGTTAAAGACTCCAGAATTTTGTACTAAAAATGCTTTCCAACTTTGAATTTACCAAATATGGTTTTTTACATCATTATTATTATGTTTTGTGACATTTAAAATGGACTTAATAGTTGGCAATAATTAATATTTTTGCATTTAGGTTCAAGTCACAATTGGAATACTTTATTTTTGGGACAGAATGCCGTGGCTGAAATAATTGCAGATAAATATGATGTGAGGAAGGAAGAATTGCTTTTGGATAATGCAGATGAAAAAAATAGGAATATAGCCAGTGTTGGTGTTCGTATGGCTTTAGCTGAAACAGAATTGATCATGGAAACCAAGAAATTCCTCGAGAATAATGGAGTGTTTCTGCAAGCCTTTGAGGTAATTATACATTATGTAGTATTCGAAATGCATTCTTTTAAACTTATGCCAGGTGAAAAATGTCATGTACATACTAACATCACTCAATACTATTATACTTCAACAGATTACTGGTAAAGTGCCGAGGTCGAATACGATCATGCTTGCAAAGAACCTCCCTCCCAAAACAAGAGTAAATGAGCTGGAAGAATTATTTGTAAAGCATGGTGTGCTTTCACGAGTTATATTACCACCTTCAGGAGTCACAGGTAGGAATACTTTTAAAAATATGGTTGTTACACCCATCAGTTTTAGTTTGCTTGCTCACATTATCATTTGCCATATCTTCTTTGTTCAAAAGCTATCATAGAGTTCACTTCGCCTGCGGAAGCCAGAGGAGCCTTTAAAAAATTAGCTTACTCCAAGTTTAAGAATTTGCCCCTATATTTGGAATGGGCACCGGTCAATATATTTGGGGCAACTTTGGAGACAGAAACAAATGAGAGTGACAAATCTAAAAGTGCGGAGCATTCCACTAGTACTGAAGATGCTAGTAGTAGTGTAAAAGAAGAAACCGACAAGAGTGAAGTGAAGGAGAAAAAAGCTTTAAAGAATTTAATAACTGATGAGGATATGGTGCCCGAACCTGACACTACACTCTTTGTCAAGAATCTTAATTTCTCAACGGTTGAGCATGGTTTGAAAAAGGTTTGTCACTTCTACCGGTTCTTTTAATGTGTTTGTTCGATTATTCTCACACTTATTGTTCGATTACTTTATGTGATTGTTATGCAAATGTATCTAGTTCTTCGAGGAATCTGGTCCGGTTTACTCCGCAACAGTCGCGAGGAAAAAAGATCCCAAGGTTCCGGGGAATATGTTATCCATGGGTTATGGATTTGTGCAATTTTACCGTGCTGAGGATGCAATGAATGCACTGAAAAATCAACAGAATGGAATGCTTCAAAATCACACATTGGAACTTAAGAAATCTAATCGAACCTTGCAGTAATTTCTTAGCTCTTATTATATTTATTTTATACTTAAAATGTAGAAAATCGTTTTGCATATTGTGTTGAGCCTTGGGTATAATTTCTTCGTGAAATACTCTTTTAGGGTTGACGGAGGTTCTAGAAAAGAAACTAATCAAGCTCCGGAAGATAAGACGGGAACAAAGCTGCTTGTCCGAAACGTACCATTCCAAGCTTCTAAGGAAGAAATTACTCAGCTGTTTAAAACTTTTGGGGAACTGAAAGCTGTTCGTTTGCCAATGAAATTAGATGGTAGTGGAGAGCATAGAGGATTTATGTTCATCGAATTTTACACTAAACAAGAAGCTAAGGTAATCATAATATCCACGTAGTATAGTTTTTTATATTACTGTAAAATGTTGTCTAGCATAGATAGCATTTGATGAAGTGACACCCCATATTTGGAACTAATCCAGACTAGATAAATACAGTTATACGGTACATCAAAATAAAATAAATTTTAAATCTTCCACAGCGTGCTTATGACACACTGTCAAAAAGTACTCATTTGTACGGACGAAGGCTTGTTTTGGAATGGGCGGCACAGGACGATACTGTTGAGGAATTAAGACAGAAAACTGCGAAGAAGTTTGATTTACAAACTAAAGGTGCTTTGGATTCACAGCGACAGAGGAGCAAGCAAATGATGAGGAATTTTGAGGAAGCTCAGCAGTTAAAGAAAAAGCAGGAAGAGTCTGACGAAGAAGACGACGAGTGAAAATGATTCATGTCATGCATTCTCATAATATGTACGGTCCGCTGGTTCAGCCTTTATTGTTTTTATTCTAGATGGCTTGTCAACTTTATTTAGTACATCGATACTTTTCCATTAATACGCCAGAACGTTGTATAAACTAATAGTGTAATTTATAGCTTAAAGCTGCAAGCTATAAATATATTTTTAATGTGTGGCAATGGTAAGCATTTCTTACCGGTGCAGTGTCTGTACAAATTCCAACGAAAATTATGTATAAATATGTACTTCACAATATACCGTATTTTCTCAGATCGAGCCCGGGGTCTGAGCCAAAGTCTGATTTAGAGCCCCTCGGGCTGTAATTGGGAAAATACGTTTACATACATATACGTATAGAATTGTATTGTGCATACTGTTTTCGGCGAAGCAGTATCATAAGCAAATGTTTACCACGGACAGCCGTGGATTTTCGTATGGGTATGGATTGCCCAGTTATTTAATTACTACTAATAAATGTAATATTATATGCGTTCACGGTACATTCGGTTGCAATCGGCATTGTATTATTATATTATACATCTGTAAGTCCTTTGAATAAAACAATATATGTACGCACTTACCTAAGTGCAGCAGTCGTTCATCGACTGTCTACATACTTGTCGACTGCTTTATTATCTGTTGTATCAGAATTATTGAATTTAGGATCCAAATTCATTACAAATATAAAATGCGGCATGAGCTCATGGCATTTGTGTTGTATTGTTTAAATCTTTGCGTTTACTCAGTAATGCAAATTGCAGTTTTATAAAAACTCCGACTGAAGCTGACGTGAATTGAAACTGTTTTTACAACCTCTATTGCTATCATTCATTAGGGCATTAGGCACACACGCGTGACAGAACTGCACTGACAGCCTGACAATATAGCAGGTAAGGGGCTTTACGGTCTCTATGCTTAATCTTGAAGCCCACAGCCGGAATTTTACGCTTTTAAATTATGGATAACATAGGCTTTGTAGTTGCCGAAATAATATGCGAAAATTGAAAGCTAATATAAAAAATGACGCCGTTTTGAAGCATTTAGTTTTATTTTAATTTATTTTACAATACAAAAAAGTAGTATTTTGGTGAAAAATAAACTATTTAAGTACAAGTTCGGGGCGAGACATGCTCGGGTAATGATACTCGGGGTAAAGAAGTTTACTGCCTCGGCCTCGATGCTTTTGGTGGGGCAGCGTAAAACATCGCGTCGGGGCGAGTTGGGGCAAATCATTTTCCAGTTCATAAAAAAATATAAACACTGCATAACATATGTACTTACTAAAAGTGGGAACAATTTGGATGAACGTTCAAAATGTAGTGTCCTCAAAATGTCCCTTACAAATCAGATCTTGCCAAATTATTGACATTCATTTTAATATGTTATAAAATTCTTTTAATAAATTGAAGTCTAATTTTCTTCGTCCCTTAATGAACTAATACTAATATGCATAGGATGCAGTTAAAAAAATGCACATGGATACTAAACCCTGATGTACAACACTCCTAATTGGCCTGATGCCTGATGCCAAACGCGAGGCTTTAAATGTTCTGGTGCCGAGCCAGAGCAGTAAAGTAAAGTATTGTTGCAAATTATTGTACAATTAATAAAAAGTCGACATAATGTCAAATATAAGTACCTAAGTACCTTTAAGGTATAACTGCTACTTATTACCTGTCCATTAGATGACCACCGGTATAGCATTTTCAAAACGCTTCTGAATTTCGATTATATTTTTATATTTATGCCTTTTATTTTTACCTATGCCTACCTATGTTATATACCAAATTAAAAATTAATTTTTGTACATCTTGCCTTGTTATCATTTAAATCATGCAATCCACTTCGCATTCAATTAGACAACCCTCTACTGGTATTACTTATTCTGTTTTGGCTCGTGCTGAGTTCCTATCCTAACTTGCCTACTTGCCCCGTACCAGTGCACCAGAACCACCAAAAAATGACTTCCGGTTTACTCTGTCATGTATTATATTATGTACCTATAATTATTATTAATATGAATAAAAAGACATTAGTCATTTCCAAAAAGCATAATTCATAATTTGAAGGGCTCACAGAAACAAGAAACAACGGGCGACGGGTGACGGAGACGGAGGACACCTTAAAATTCTCAGGCGCTCTGCCCTTAAGTTGTTTTTTAGGGGGGGTTCTTACTAATTCATTTATTAGGCATGTAAGTAACAGGTAATAATGAATTAATTACCAATTATAATCGAATGATCTTGATGTCACAATAATTGCATAAAAAATGTTGACGTGCCCTCCTCCACTGCTGTTACCGTGTGAAGGGAATTCAAAGGCGCCGCCATGGGGGAAGATGGTTGAGTGGAAACACGGGGAGAACACGTCCCACGGTGGCCAAGCTTTTCTAGGCACAGCGACAGCAGACAGTATTTAAGAGTACACATAAGGGAATCGTGTGTGTGCACGTACGGAAGCGATTCCGCATCAGCGTATACTAGATATAGGTATAGCCAAAGGGATATACATACGGCTATAGGGTATAGCAGTCCGGTATAGCCACAGTTTAACTACAGGACGGCCACGGCGGACGGTCGTACAGTGCACTGTGAATGTGCGAAGCATTCCTGTACTGTGAACAACAGACGAAGAATCAACAGAACAGGGAAACTAAAAGCGTAAGCAGAGGAGCTCCAAGAAAAGAGTGCGGAAAGTTGAATGATTAAGACGATTCATTTAAAAGAAATTTAATTTCCTTCAAATACAATTATTATTCCAATCCTCAATTACAAATGACAAAGGGAGGACTTGAAACTCAGATTTTGTCAGTGTCCCAAAGATAATAATTATTGTCTACTTGTAATTTCCACATTTTGTCAGCTCAGTCCCAAATTTTTGGTCACCTTCCTCAAACGACATTTTAATGCTACTTTACCAGGTTCCGTCTCGGGCTCAGGTGAGGATTACAAGCTTCTTCTCTTTTGCCATTTAACTCTCTCATCTTTCCCAACTCTACTCTTGTTCAAGTCGGTTTGTGTTTGTACTTGTACTGAAATATTATTTAAATTATGAATGGTTGTGTGTCGTTGGCGTTATTCTTTATTTCCACTTTCCACCCATTTTACACACCGCTACCGAACAACCGAACCCAACCGTTGTTGACCGTGTTACGCTGTACGGAGTTACAATTGAATTATAGTAGTTATGATAATGTTTTAATTCATGACACGGGACGGAGTGGAATTGATTGAATGGGAATCGTAGTTCGGAGTTCGGGGTTCGTAATCGTAGTAATATTATTATTCCTAAAATAGGAACGATTGTTTACATACGCCAGTAGAGACAATAGAGTTGGTGGTTTTAGTGAATTCTGTGAGGTAGTTACGTTGTAATTGTAACTGTAGTAACGATTAACGATCGTCAATGGTGTAGTTGATGTGTTGGCTTTTGTAAACTTCATGGTTCCAGGTTCCAGACGTATACTCGCGTATGAATACAGATGTTTCACATCTGTTATTAGACGGATTTTGGGGGAAAATTATTGTGTCATGTAATAATATGAGGGATGGAAGTTGGGACAAATGAAAGTAATTATTCTTTTGCTGCTTTCCAGTCATGGGATGTCAACTAATGACTAATATGCCATGCAGTCAGTCAGTATGAGATCGACGCTTTTTTTAAGTCTTATTGCGGCTGGTGTGGTGGATGCTAAATGCTAATGCTAGATACATGAATTATTTTCACGGTCGAACATTGAAGTAGTGACAAAGCTGTACGGTTGACAGTGTCACTACCAACCAACCGTTGACCGTTTGGTCTGGTTGTAATATTTGTGTTAGTCATATTCAGTATAGTACGGTTTAGTGCGAGGGTAGTTTGTGGATGAATTTGGAGGGATTCAGAATTCAGACTCACTAGTCAGTTAAATCAGTAGTTCGTAGTTCCTACAGCGTTAGAATACAAAGTGATTACTAAATTCTTGTAATATGAATCGATGTGGGTATATTTTCTTTCCAGCATCTCTTACAGTTCGATTCTTTCGACAGTCTGAATTTGATAATACAGCTGGAGCTAGAATTGCTGAATGTGGATGTGAATTTGAATCTAAAGAAGAGACTAGTACTTCAAGGAGAAGCCAGTTTTTCCAGTTTTTTTAAGTAATTTGTTCTCGTGATTCGATATTGGAAAAGCCTTACAAGTGTTACCCACGAACTCGGACGATATTAAAGGATACTTTTTTCAAAATGTCACACGGAATCGGAGTGAACGAGATTCATCAAATCGATGAACGAAACAAGGAGGAGAGAGGGATGAAGCTTGTGGATTCAGTAGTCCGAAGTTTTAAAGTGGCAAAAGTGTTTCGTGAAAATACTGACAGAATAAATAATATGGACTTTTCTCCTTCTGGTGATTTGCTCATTTCTTCAGCTGAGGATGACCAAATAGTTATCTATGATTGTGAGAAAGGAACGTAAGTACATCGAGTGTTTATTTTAACCACGCAGTAATTTTCTATTTGCTGACTAAATTTGTAACGTTAAACCAGAGCCTGGCCAGCCTTGGAATAATTATTTTACTTATTGTTGATTTCCTCTTCAGGTCAAAGCGTACGCTCAATAGTAAGAAGTACGGTGTAGATCTGATACATTTTACTCACGCAAAGAACACTGCCATTCATAGTTCGACGAAAATCGACGGTAAATATTTTAAAATAATGTACAGTACGTAATTGTTTTACTTCTCATCTCAGTGGTGTTTGATTTTATTGTTGTTATTTTTGATCTATTATGATGTTCACAGATACTATTAGATATTTATCACTTCATGACAACAAGTATTTGCGATACTTTCCTGGTCACATTAAAAAGTAAGTGATTTTAAAGTTTACAGTGTACGTGTGTTAAGGTAGAACAATCAATTTATGAATTCGATGGCATACTTACAAGACTTAATTTTTAATTTATCAGAGTAACTACGCTTTGTATGTCTCCGACGGACGACTCCTTCTTGTCTGGATCGTTGGACAAAACACTTCGTTTGTGGGATCTCAGGTCACCGAATTGTCAAGGACTGATGCATGTTCTTGGAAAACCTGTCGCATCTTTTGACCCAGAAGGCTTAATTTTTGCAGTTGGTGTCAACAATGATAGCGTCAAGCTATACGATCTTCGATCTTTTGATAAGGTTTGTTTGTGTAGTTATTTTTGCATTTAGGTAGGTCTGCTCATCATTTTGTGATATAATTATCGTTCGTCGTGATTAATTATGTAGGTACCTTTTACAATCTACTTTCCTCTAATTAATTAATTATTCTCTTTCCTCTTATAAAACAGGGTCCTTTCATAACGTTTCGGTTTAGTAGTGAGAAAGATAATGAATGGGCTTCACTCAAGTTCAGTCCAGATGGTCGAACTATAATGATTTGTAGTTACGGATCCGTCATTCGCCTGGTGGACGCCTTCCATGGTTCCCCACTTCAAACCTTCGCAGTAAGTCTTCAATACGATTATAAGCAAATTATGTAAAACATGTATGTAAGAATCTCAAGCAACATTGAACCTATAGGAAATCATAATATTTCAATCGCTGACGTATTTTTCCCTCGCTTTATCTTTAGGGTCATTTGAATAACAAAAACGTCCATTTGGAAGCCTCTTTCAGTCCTGATTCTCAGTTCGTTTTCTCTGGGTCCTCAGATGGTCTTATCCATGTTTGGAATGCAGAAACGGGTTACAAGGTACATTTCAGATAATTTTTGACAGCGACTTCATTTAAATTCTTAGTTCAGCTTGCAACGTTTGCAGTTGAGATTCGATTTTAGTCGATGTTTTCTGTGAGGGATGATACAAGATAAATAACTACCTATTTGATTAATTGTAATAATATTTAGGTATGTACACTGAACGGTGATCATCCTGGCCCAGTGCAATGTGTACAGTTTAATCCAAAGTACATGATGATGGCATCAGCTTGCAGTAATATGGTAAGTTTCCTCTGCCTTTAAATTCAATATTTTCAATCTTATAAGTACTCCTAGTAAGTTGCATATTTTAAAAAGAATAAGTTTGAGTTGTACTCTTTAAAGTGACTTTCAATCTGTCTATAGGCGTTTTGGTTACCAACTCCACAAGATGATTGAATAAAATGACAAAATCAAAAAAAGAAGAAAATCAATAAATAGCTGTAATAATTCTTTACCGAGGTCTCACTGAATACAGTAAATTATTTTATTTTATAATTTTTTTTGAAAGTTTTAGCTTAGATTTCTATTACGAGTAACCAAACCTGTAAAAAAATTAGATACATCCTACAGCTATTATTTTTTTGTTAGACAATAGTTTACTCTGTAGATGGAATATTGCAACGTATCAGTTATTATATTTATAGTGGAATATGTAAGTAAATGTAGATACCAGGTGATTTTAAAGCTTCGTACTTTAGTTGGAGATGGATGACTACAGTACACTGCAGAGATGGTGTGTGTAAGATGGATAAAATACATACATATACATTAACTTGAACCACCTAATAATCTTACAATGTTAATATTAAAAATTTATTTTGAATTTGAAATTTTATGAGAATAATAGAGTTGCTGTTGTATATGTAATGAATTGAATACCTGAGTATGATGTCAGTATGTACATAGTTAAAATCGAATTTTGGTTGGATTTTGAAAATATTTATACATAGCTTAGCCTATCATAATATAAATATTAATAAAAAAAACTGTATAGTTATTATCTAGTACATGTATACAAATCAGATTTTTTTGTTTCATTATTAGGTACAGATCTAGTACGCACCATATTTATTGTTTTAATCATTCTGTTTAGCACTGGCAAATGTTTTTGTGATAATTTTTTTGTACTCGAACGTTTCTTGTAAATTAATCTTGCAGTATGTTCAAACAGAAACAATAATATAATATATGGTATTTACGTATTCTTTTTGTGGGTGTCATCTGCTTTGTTTTATCAGGCTTGACGAGAGACAGTAAGTGCACGTATGAATTAATGGAAATGTGTTAAGTGTAAATGATGTGTGAAGGGACGGAGTACTTGAGTGTATATAACGTGATTAATTTAGCGCAGATATTATCTTCCTTAAAATGAAATAAAGAATTACATTTTAGTAGTTTGTAAATTTTTAAAAGCTTTTCTATTTATCTCTTACTTAAATACAACGCTTGAAATCACAAGTCCACTTCAACAGAAAATGCACGTAAATATAAAAGCATACGATCATTGAGTTCAGGAAAACATTTTACATCCGTACTTGTTATTAAATAAAGTTAGTAAGGTTGTATTCTTCGTCAGCATCGAGTTGAAAATACAAAATTAAGAAAGAATTTGTAAAAGTAAATTAATACTAACCAAGTCTCGCTTGTTGAATACAAAATAAAGTCAATTTTAAACATCAATTTTTTAAATTGAAATGCTTAAATTATGAAATATCACTACATTTAAGTAGACCCTTGTAGGCCGTATTAAAAGATAATTGGAATACATCTACAAATAGCCAGCCCAGCCAATGTACATTTGACATAAATTCTCTAAACTGACGGATTCTTTAATTAGATAGTTCACATGAGCTTCCACAGAATAAGCGATGTTTTTTTCTTTGGTCATGTTTCTAGCGCTTCCAATAAGGCGATCACGAACGTTGTTTAAATGATCCACTGCTTTAGGATTATTGCACTCCCCTAAATAAAAAAAAATAGGTATGGAGTTCCTACATTCTATTTAAATTAAATTCGAATACATACTACGATCTGATTGATATCAGTTAATGGGCTCCAACAATATTCACATACCAACTTGATTATTTTTTACGGCAGGGATAATATGAGTTTCCCATTCAAGGAGTGGATCAAATACAAACGGACGAATAATTGTGAGAAAGACGGAAGAATGATTTCGAATGATTCTCATCACGATTTCGCAACACGAACGGTACATGCCTTCGTACCCCAATGGACCCATGCCGTTGATCATATTTCTGGTGAGACGAAATGGAACTCTCTCTGGCCAGTCAAATGTCTCTCCCTAAATCATTCATATAAAATTATAATAGAACTCTGTTCTATCATATACTGGCAATGCATAATAGTATTTATTATTAGTTTTTATACAAACAGTTTACAATAAGGAATACTCACCTTATTGAAAAGGCAATTAAAGTCAACATGTACCACATCCCCATTGCTGGAATCCAATGAAATGTTTTCACCATGACGGTCACCCAATCCCATAAGAAAACCTATGATTGACATGACAGCAGCCGTCTTCACGTATGAAGTACGAGCCATATACCTGAAAAAAATATTCTCAGTGAGAAAGGTTTCTAAAATGTATAATGAATGGCAGTAATAGCAATTAGCTCATACCACGACTGCGGGCTGTGGAACGATTTCAGGAACCAATAACTCATGACAATAGGATGATTAGCCTGGAACACTTCCACAAACATTTTTCGTTTTTTCTCAATGCTATCTTTGCGATCTATAAACAAAACACCAGTACAAAAGAATTACAATTTACACTCAACAAATCAATCAAATCACATTTGAATTAAAGCTCCATGGCCATTTACGTACCACAGAAAAACCGCTGCAAGTTTTTGTTAGTAGGTCCAAGTCCTTCCTTGTATAGAGAAGTGATGAGAGGTCTGTAACCATGAAGATTAGGAACCCATTCCAAAATCCCACAAATATCACTCAATGGGGTCACATTGTAGGTTCGTACAATCAAATTCCTCTGCCGAGATTCTTTCTCTTTCCTCATGTACCAGTGAACCATATTATTAATTTCCATCATTTTTGCATCCTTCCGAAGATCATCGCTTGGTTTGCACATCATTGCGTACTTTCTACCGTTTGTCCCGACAAACGTAATCCTCTTAGGCTTCTGAAGGGATGCCATTACTTGTACAGGTTCTAATATATTATCTATGTATACCAACGTCCTGGAAAAAATCAGTTAGTAATACGGTCTTTCAAAAGTTACAATACATGAGCAGCAACAAACTCATAATGATTCTTACTTTGGAAACGGATTGTGGGAATCCGAGAATTTCCCTCCACGGGGTAACACCGGTCGCATGAACTCTTGGAATGGCATTAAAACATTTGAGAATTCTTTATTTCGTATTAGTTTTGGCAGTTGAGGAAGCACCTCGCTGACTTTGATCTACAAGACAAGTAAAATATTAATACGTAAAAGATCACAATGCAATATGGTTCTACTCTCACAAAAACGGTAACTGACGATTCCTTACAAATCGGGACTGTTCTGACTTTCTCATGGTGAAAGTTATTAATTTGTCGGCTAATGCTTTGTAATTCCGAATGATGCTCTTCAGAGCTGGCTTTTTGTGTTCCACTAACTTCAATATTTCTTGACACCGAAGCACACGTTTCGGATATGTTGACTGAAATAAAAATACATTTATTAAAAATACAAATAATCTTGAAAAACACACGGAGAAAGTAACGTGATTGCAATCACAAAGGTAAATCAGACTTCGAGTATATAGTAATTATACAGAATCGAATGATAAGCAGTGTCAACTTTTCCTTACTTTGAGAACGCTCATCATCATCCAAAGTACTTGATCTGGATGAACAACAATCATGTGAGCAAGAACTTCTTTGAGCTGATTATAAACGGTCGCATTTGCATGAGCAAGTCGAGAAATTAATTGAGAAAAGGCGATAATGAAAATGTAAGTTGGAGCTCTTTCTAGTAACTTTTCTAAAACAAACAATACGTTACAAGTTACGAGCATGTGAATATAACTGGAAAGGCTGTAAATATTATGGTAATATACCCAAAAACTAAAAAATAATTACAACGATGCTTACGGATATAGTGTGTTAACGTCAGAATAACACGATCATCTGGTGGCGATGAAGATGATTTGGGAGCTCCACTCAAACCCTGAATCTGAGCAGCATAGTCAAACCAAACGGTAAGTAATCTAGGAAGACTTTGATAAATGTAATTGCATCCATACTCCAAGGAATAACTGTAATTCTGCACCATGAACATTTGGACGTCACTGTACAAAAAATGTTCATACTCAGTCAGAAAAAACTTTGACAAAAATATGAGAGTGATGCTATCGAATCCCATCTAAAATGAATGAGAATACTTTTTCAGAATGTACTCTTGCCTTTGTTGGTCACGATCGTCCGCTTGACTCCATAAACGATCGTAATAACAAGCCATGTAGAAATAATTTTTTTCGCTTCGCTTATTCACATCTATAGCTAGTTTATAATTACTTATATTTATTTTTAAATCAACTTTTCTCTGCTCATCCTTCTGCTTCGCATACAGCAATGCCGCTTTTGCCATTCGGAACTGGCAATAGCGGTCATTACTGTCCGGTAAGATTTTAGAAGCCGGTACATATCTGAAAGCTTTAATTTGATGCTCGAATTCTGTCATTCCGGCCTCAAGAACTTGTAAGCTTTGGTTATACTTTGAAGCTTTATAGAGCATCTTGCCTTCTTCGTAAAATACACTAACAGACGAATGTAATTTCGATTCAATAAATAACTGGTTCGCTCTACCGAAATTCTCGAGTCTGTGTATTAAAAAAACAAAACAATAAAATACAACATGGTGAAAAAACTTCAAGATTAAAAGGCAATATTAATAAAAAAAAACAAGGGCTAGTGAGCTAGTTTGTTTACCCAGTTTCGAGTTTCGCTAACTGTACATAGCAATTCCGAATTCCAGTACTGAGCTCATTCACTATCATTTCGTCTTCATGATAGTACGCCTTTGTCATTTCTAACAGCAACTGTCGATGAGAAATAAAATTTGTCTGAATTAAAACATTAATACCACCCAAGAAGCTTAAATGCCACGTCACAAGTAAACAGGTGGTACCTATTTACCGGTAAAAATTGGCATAAAGACAATCATATCTACAAGAATGAATTTAAATGATAAGTAACTAAAAATACAATCCATTTAAAGGATTTTATTTCTATTACTGAACATATTATGCATTTTATTTTCTTCACAAATATAAATAAATCGAATAAAGCGCTAGCTTGTAGGTCTGTGTATACATAGGTCATACAAAATCAGCATAATGCAGTCACTAGGTCACTACATAACATCTGAAGCCATCGCTTTCTTTTAACAGCATATACTTCGGGAACTAGTGATCTTTCAAAATTTGACTTTAGCTTGAATTACAATTTTTTTTGTAAACGACTAATGCCCACGTTTCATGAAGCACAAGAAGCGTTGAGAAAAACCCGTAATAACCTACACTTAAGATGTTTACTTTATCAATAATTAAATGAAATTATAGTTTTTAATTTAGTTGAGAAACAATGAAAATCATAATACTAGCTGAATCATATCAATATCAACTATGTATTACAAGCTGAAACAAGCAAATGGTAAAGACTGAAAAGGGTAGGAGTGTTGTAAACAACGAAATCAATGTTACTAATAATTATCTACTGTACAAAAGGGAAATATTCTGCTTGTTACGGATTATTAAACTCGATTTGAATTTTATTTAGCCCTAATGCAACATTTGCATTAAAATATATGCTCTCTGAATTATTTGCAATCGTCTTCCGCTGAATTCAACTTTTACCACTTTTAGCCACGCAATCGTTATTTACCACCTTTTTAGAGTTGCCTGATATTTACCATGTCCGAACTATGAAACATTATCATATATATTTTTGTAACGTTGAAAATTCAATTTAGAAAACGAAAAGTAGTACCTTTCGAAATGATATTACGGGCTGTAAAATCCCAACCGACTTATGAGCACACCTGAGGCGTCGGTTCCAATTGGATTGAATATCATTAAATTTAGCACAACGAGCTTGAGGATAAGTAGTGTTCTTAACCTGGACGAACTCAATAATTTCCTCAAGTTCAGATAATAACTGCAACCTACAAACGAAATGTTAGTTACAAACCTTTTTTCTTTTATTATGAACAAACGGAACTTTAATTAATTCTGTGTTTACCTTATCAAATCCTTGTAGTGCCTAAAGTAGAAGCCCATATCAAAAATAG
The DNA here is from genome assembly GCA_034695205.1 of Dicyrtoma fusca. NCBI lineage: Eukaryota > Metazoa > Arthropoda > Collembola > Symphypleona > Dicyrtomidae > Dicyrtoma > Dicyrtoma fusca. Next base: position 7,629 of record JAQFZC010002157.1, on the reverse strand, counting down.
CAGCACCCGAACAAATGTTCGTTATAAGGTCCACCTTCGCCTTGGCCACAGATATTTTGGAGGATTGTAAATTTGTTTGATTGAATTCAAGAAAAGCTTTTGCTGTTTTTACTCCCCACGAAGACAGTTTCTCACAACTGAGACGTTTAATTTGCCGATCCAATTTCTCATAACTATTTTGTTTTATTGAAATTTCTAACTCGGCTTCATCGAAACTTCGACTCCATTCGGGTCTACAAATTTGGATATGAAATTATGAAGTAAGAATTACTTCTCACTAGACAGTGCATATGTATACGGATCTAGCAGCCCAATTTGGTTGTTTTACCTCTGCGCGATGCAACCTTTGACCAGCAAGCTCCCAACGTCGAACTGATTTAATGCAAGGTAAGCACTTGTAAGCTGTTGAGAATTAACTAAGTCATCTGGATTTTGTCCAACCATTGTCTCGAACAATGGAATGCATTGCTACAACAAACAGTGGCAGATAGAAACCCTTTTAAGTCAAAATTACAGGTTTGTTGGGCAAGAAATCAATTAAATTGCACTGCACAAATATACCTCAAATTTTCCTTGCGAAAGTTTAGTCAAAACGTCTTCCATTAAGGTACACGCTCCCTTCCGTTTAATCTCAATGCCTTTCACCGAATCTTCATCGTAGAGAGCCACGTAAATTCTCTGATTAAAATAATATTCGTATTAGTCGTACACCAATGTATGCCGTCTTAATACAGTATACCGAGAAATGCAATTTACCTGCAAGGTCCCTAAGCTCCTGTCAAAATCCCGTGGATTATCCAGGAGATGCTGTTCCATATACATTAATGAACGTGCAAAGTTATGGCACTCGAATGCTGCTTTCGCCAAGACATCCTAGAGTTGCGGACAAAAGTATTCATCCATTACTTTGTAAGAAAATTGTATACATATTATTTATACTTATATTTCGATTTACTCGTTATCGTGACACACCCGATATAATATAACGACAGTTATATTGACTTACATAATATAACTTTTTCTGCATGTTCGCTATGGGCTTTGCCGCTTCGATTGAATGGTTTCTAGTTTCTAAACTCCCCTCTGACTGGCTTTGTTGAGAACAAAGAAATTCAATAGGTTCTTTTCGCTTTGGAGGTAACTTGGGATTGCGTACTAGACGAGTGAGATGATCAAGGATCTTAAATACAGCTTGTGTTGCACCGTGGTGATTCCCTTCGTCATTAGGTTCACTTTCGTTACGCGACAGCTTCAACCAAGACATTTTGTTTAATACACTCTCCTTTAGCTTACTTTCTACTACTCCAGCGCCTTCCAAACTGGGTTCTAGTTGTTCGCTATTAACAAACGTTACTTCTTGAGGGACCCTGTTTAGAAAACGCAACACAGAGTTAGCCAGCAAGTATACATATAAAATGAAATTCACACATACTTATTTCAATTCAGTTTTCATATCCAACCCACTGTCTCTTAGTGCCAGTAAAAAAGTAAAATTATGCGTGGACACATGAAACAATTATTACCAGTGGGCTAAAACAGCATCAACTTCTTGTAAAAACATCTTAGCATCCTCGCAAGTCCCTTCCATTAGAGCATAAGCTACTCGCACAAAGAAACCAATACATAAGTATACTTACTAATACTGCAAACTTAAATATTAGCAAACAAGAAGTTACGTAGTATAAGTGTCTGAGACTCACATGCAACGTAAGGAATTAGAACGAGGCCCATCTGATCACTTCGCTCAACAATAGTAAGAACGGTATTAAAGAACTTTTGAATAGTATCTGTTTTAATCACAGAAACCATCCTTACTGTCCAATGATATATCCATTTTTTAAAATCCCTCCCATATTCAGACAAGTAAATTGGACAGGGTAACTCAGGGTGAACAACGTCCTCCGTTTTCGAATATTTCGAGGTAAATAATGGGTTTAACAAATCTTGGGCTTTGGGTGACAGTCTACGCCAAATACTATTTTCTGCAGATATCTCAATTTCGTATAGCTTAATAACTTCTTGAATGCAATAAGCGCACGAATCGAAGTTTCTTGTATTCACAGATCCTTGAAGAATCCTGGTCAACTCTTCAATAAAAAATATTAGGAAGTCAGTCTCGCCCACTGTGAAGATAGTTAAACCAAATCGGGCATTTTCACTTAATTGTTCTTTCAAATTAAATCTCCTGGGATCTAAGGCACCTATTAGACCAATGCACGATGCACAGATTTCTCTCATTTCTTCCGTTGCGCCTTTACTGGCTGAGAACAGATTCTGGAGTAGCTGTAGGGATTAAGAGAATTTATTTCAATACATTCCCCAGGAAGGCTCCTGTTGTCAATACCACGATGAGGGATTATTATACGAAATATAATGTTCGATCATACCTTGGTTGAACTAGGAGAGAATATCTGGTTTTCAAATTTTAAATCAAGTAAAGAAGTAATATCTTGTTTGAGAATAATGTGCATCCGTTTGGCTGCACGGTATCTGACATGAGTATTTTCGTGACCCAATTCGTCAATAAGCTGGTAGTAAAATGCTAGCGGAGTTGGAGATCTACGGAGAACATTGGAACAGAAGCATGCTATTTCAAATAATTACAATTGTTATATAGGTACATATATATACTGTGCCGTATGGCAAATTCTATTTTAGAAGAAAACCAAGTAATATCGCTACGATGAAGAGATTAATAATGGACAAATGTAATTTTACTGTAGTTCCAACATGACTTCGCCCATCGTTTTAGCTAGCTCCGCTTCAGTACAAATGTCGTGTAAGAAATGAAGTTGCTTCACATGGTTGCTTATTTCAGAATCAGATTTCTGGAGAACGTCCATAAACAAACCATCCACATCACTGGGTAAAGTACTCCTCAAGTAGGACATTCCCGCAAATAACTGATTTACCATTTGACACAACGAAATGTCTTCCAAACTGAAAAAGAATTTCTTAAATTTTATTAAATCTAAGAAAAACACATAAACGATAAACGATAAACACACTACACGACACCAGCGACAAACAATAATTGGTAAGTTCCAATAATCCTGGTAAGTACGATAAACTTCTAATTTGACTCTCCACAATTTGCATATAAATATTACAATTTTGATAAATTAAAGCTCACTTACTTGTTGATAAAAACACGCCAAGCATGGAAGAGCAGATCATGATTTCTGGGACCCAGAATCCGGAGAGAATTAAGCATTGAATAAAGCTAGAAAGTACGAAGAATGGAACACAATGCAAAAATTGTAAAAATGATTCTAAACTCGCGAACAAACTTAATTTTATTGTACTAGGCTTGTAGGTACAGGCAAGAAGGCAAACCCTCACCTTTATTTTCGAACTTGAAACTCGCTTCTTTCCCAGTAAGCTCATTAGTAAGGCAAAGCATCCCAGATATTTTCGTTTGGATACAATCGATTCCGCTTTGCTCAAAAATTTAGCTTCAAAATTGAGGAACACGCCAATGTAGCGCTTATCTAAGGATGCGCCCTGATTAAATAAGATGTCATGTTCAATTTCAAAGGATACAAAAGTTTCAATCTAAAACAAACAGACAATCTATTCACTTACAATAGCACGAGTTAAATGTTTTGTCGAGGATGATTTTCTGCGGTTAACTTCTTCTAACTCAACAAGGGTCATGTAGTTTTTCATTACACTTTCCCGGTGCTCGAAAATGTTGGATATCATTTCAATATGAAGCATCTGAAAAATATTACCTTGATTATTTAATTCGTTACTTAGACGCTGAAAAAATGAAGAAACTGTTGAAATGCACCGGTAATAATAAACGCTAACCTGAACACTCATTTTACTGATGACAACAGGGTCAAATCCATACATATTTTTCAAACATTGTAATAATGCATCGACTGCGGCTTCACTAGTATGAATTAACGCGTGAGGATAGTAATATGCAAATTCAATTTGTAAGAATTCCCCTAGTGATTTTGACCCAACAAATTCCGAGATAGCTGCAATAATTGTGTGTGCTCGATCATCCTGAAACATTGTTATGATGCACTGCTTTACGATAAGTCGCAAGAAAATCGTCATCATAAGTTTCGGGGTCATATCCAGGGACACGCGAACTCTCAGGAAAAATTTCTGGCACAACTCTTTTGCTTTTTTGTCGTTTACAGGAGGATTGTGCAAGAAAAACAAGTCCAAGCATAACTTTCTCATTTCCTAAAAAGGATCCAAAGATTAAAAACTTGAAATATTCACACAATTTCAAACACGTATCTTCAAGTAAAAGAGTATCTAAGCATTAAAAACAAAAATAGTACTGCTACAGGAAATCCCTTACATCGGATACGGTCTCTCGGAATCTAGAAAATAATTCCCAAGGTTGACAACCTGCTCGCTCGGCCATTAAGGTAAACGTTCGTTGACTAAACAAAACAACGTGTCTCCACTCCAAGCGTGCCAACATGTGTAGATAACATCTGAATACTTCCACCATCCAAGCCTCGCTGTCAACGTATCTAATAAGGGAGTTCAAAGGTCAAAGGTTAAGAAGCATGCTCAATTACTACTTTTGTTATAAAACGTATTACCTCTTACCTTGCCAAGTTTTGGAGTATCATGTGATTAAAGAGCAGAGCGTCCCAATCTCTATGAATATCTCGCTTCGAGTTCCCACAGCTCATATAAAATCGATACAAAAAATTATTGTACAGCATAGAGCCAGCGTCAAATCGACCAAGAGGTGGTTGATCGGGGAATGCAGATTTACTGCGAGTAAAAATATCCTTTTGAGAAACAATGGCGGTCATCATTCGGTCTTCGGTACGAGCTTCCAATAAACTTTCATTCTCGTCTTCGGCAAAATCGATATTTAAAGAGTCAAGAGAAGCTTTAGATCTTTTACTTTTAACTTTTCCGTTATTTTTATGCGTCTTTGGCTTGGCTTCACACTTGGCTCTCCGTTCCACGCTGCGCTCCTGATTTTTGTTATCGCAGTCGAATTCATTTTCTGTAGTACTCATAACCGACTTGTTTTGTTGAATTGTATTACTTTCCAGCTTAGCTTTTTTAAGCTTTGGGGCGCTATTCTTCGAGTTACTGCTTGTTTTTCGTTTCTGAAGAGGACTGCTAACATCGGCAATGTTATTCTCGCTTGCTTTCTTTTTAAATGCGACTCCTTTACCTGCATTCCGGGGTAAAACTTTCCGGGGTAGTTCGCAAGATTGTTTGGTCTTCAACTTTGTCAACTCTGAGAAAGCGACAGCTTTTAATTTCAGTGCACGTTTGATCTTCTTTACAACACGCCTTGTTTGGCGTGAACTGTGTCCGAATAAATCGACTGATTTAATCTGGACCACAGAATTTGTTGATTTAAACATTTTCAGAAAAATGTTGGTGAAACTCAGCAGATTTACTTCCGAATGGGTTCGAATACTTTTTAGCATGTTAATCAGTCTTAGGTTTACCTATTAAAACAAAATCAAAAATCATACTGAATAGATGAACTTATTTACATGAAGGTTAACAATTTTAAAGTATTCGAAAGCTGAAACCTTACCGGCGTTTTGCTTGATTGTAGCATCGTCAACAGAATACGACGAAGTTGTATTTCATCCTCTACCTTCAATTTTGAAGTTTTCAGTACTGATCTGCTTTTGCCATCGATAGTACGATAACCTAGCCGAGGTTTATCACACAGACGACAACCTTTAGACCTAGGAACATAGGGACCAATTGGCTGCTTCCTACTACGACCCTTACAGCTTATGTCAGCGTAGATACATGGTAGACGAACGATCGCTTCGGCTAAGGCAGCTGCAATGCGTTCGTTGTGCATCCATTCGTTGGTCGAACAAACGAACACACAGTAATTTAAAAGCTGCTTCCAACCTAAGAACAATAGGTTTCTAATTATAAATCTAAAAGTAAAGCCACAATAAAATGTTCGATTTGCCAAGTACAATTAAATTATTTATCGTTACTGAATAATTCGACGGGCCACCAAAACCCAGATATTAATTGTAGAACACCGACGCAGGTCTCGTTAGGGGGTTCGGTGAGCATAGTATCTTGTAAAATTAATCTCACTGTATCCTTAAAGGCGTGGAATATTTCAAATCGAAAACAATTTAAGCAACGCTCCTTCAACGAAGAATCTACAATAGATAATTCCAACATTAATTTTCAACAATTTTCAACTTCAACTAATAAATATCTTCCAAATAATTAAACCCAGTTACTTACCAAAAATAATTTTGTTTTGACGCACGAAATTCAATCCTGCCACATACTGACAGCTTACAACATTGTTTCCTAATTTACTTGACCAGGGAATAGCCAGGATAAACATCCATTCCCGAATGATGTTTACATTCAAATGAACATTTTGCGTCGCACCGTGTACAAATGTTTCAATTATATCAAGTAGTACGTGAAGCAAAAGTTCCAGTTCTCTTCCCTGGAAATCCCTAATTAAAACCCCAACGAATAAATAAGTTATTGTATACCCATGTAAATCAAAATTTGCTGCTTAAATTTTCACACGTAAGTAACATGTATGAATGTACCTCCACGTCTGATACAAAGTTAAGCACATTAGTCGGGTGAGGAGTTTCAACCGACGTGAATCCATAAAACAAAAATGTATTCCAATTTCAGCTCTCTTATTCTCGTTTCTGATCAAATTGTGATCCATACCCAGTACATTTCGCTTACGTATTTCGCAAACTACTTGCTCACGGGCTTTGAGAACAAACTGCAGCACCGCTAAAGAATGATGTAGTGCTTGTACACGGCAAAAGTACGTCTTCCTCGTGGATATTATCATTAAATCTTCCCATTTCTCCAAAAGTAGTCGTACCTGAACTACTGACTTCGAAAAATCCAAGACTGGATTGTCCAAACATGGACTGTTACTGGAATATATAATAGACTGCACGTTATACATTGTCTTACTAAAATCCGAAAACATTTTACTTGAGATGAAGTCAAACAACGTACTTTTTTTGATTTTTTTCTAATGTCGCGAAATGCAAGTCTATGCACTGCTGAACCACTCCAGCCTATAAAATATACATTATACTAAGTTTAAACACACAGATTAAACTCACTGATTTTACAACAGCAAAGTTTACACACTGAACTGATTGTCATTAATTAAATTTGACTGCTGACAGTGACAGCATAAAGCAAACATACCAAATCCATAGATCCAATGAACACGCTGTTCTCCTCCTCACCCGGATCTTCATATTCGATACTAGGGCTTCCAACATTAACAATTTCCTCCTCTTCTTCCATTTCCACTAGACTGTCCAACGACTAATAGATAAGGGTAAGTTCCTTTCCAGTTCACCTCTTCCCCCACTAAATCCAATACGCAAATGGCAAATGTCAAATATGTATAATATGTAAAGATCACCAGAACCATAAGTAATTATATAAATGTTATATTTTATAATAATTTCCAAACATCTTCCAATCATCTACAATTTCAAATTTACAACTGACATACAACAACACGAAAGTACTTGACTGACAAACTGACAACTGGGTAAAGCTTAAAACCAACTAGCTGGTTTGCAACCCTCTGGGTTGCGACGTGGAACCCGATGAGCGATCAAACGGAATATCGCAAAAGAAAAT